>WEDG01003998.1:0-18735 GCA_017591395.1 Schistocephalus solidus | reverse complement strand
GCTACTATCACTTTAGACGAATTCACGCGCAGTTAATGTCCCTGCACCTCTGTTCCGTGGAGATACGGTGGACCTCGTCGAAATCAACGGTCGAACTGTCGCGTTATCTGACAGCATTTCCAATTATCCCTTCAGTGGAAAATCTTCCCAAGTAAAGCCTCTTTAAAACCACATGATAGCTTCATGTCCGTAGTGCATAGGGCAAAACCAATAGAAAGCCACTTTTTAACATCACAGTGTGTCTGGACCTGTTGGGAAATACATATGGTTCTTGCATATGAATAAAGTTCTCTTTTTTCTCCTTTCATTCCATTTTTCTTGCCATGTGTTTCTTTCGGTTTGCACATAAAGTGTGAATTTTTGCGGAGATCTTGCACTTTCTTTCATTCAACTTGGTATGTTGAATTTTCAAAGTATGCCGCTAACGTATTTTTTATAAGTAGCCGCAATAATTTGAGAGAGAATTGCTAACAGTTTCTTCACCTTCAAAGGTCTTAAAGCTCCGGAACGTAGGCTGGCGGCCACATTTAGGTTAGGAAACTCATCCAATGAAGTTTGTCTGAGGGTTAGGAAACTCATCGGAAACTCATCGGATGAAGTTTTTCTTGGAACTAACATTGTCTATCTCAATGCTTTGTACGGTTCAGGAAGGCCTCGAGCCTCCGGTTGTGGTAACTGAAGGCCTTCTATACACACTGACCTCTCTATTCTTGTCAAGGGTGATATCTTCGAAGCTAGCTGTGACAGATATCACTGCACCAGCGTATGGAGATGAGGCTTTCGCAGCTGACACACAACGCTTTGTTCACCCCATCCCAGCCTATATCGGTTAGTACTTTGCCAGCTAATTTTACTCTATTTCCCTGCTAGCTTCAAATCCCCGGATAAAGGCTAGTAACATAAATATAATCTCTTCTTTTATTTTGAAAATTATTAACTTTCAACATACGTGCATATGCTGAGTTAGGTAGTTAATACACAAAAGAGCATGCATCTTTGTGTAAATTTATTTTCTTCCTGTTAAAACTATCTTATTTCAGTCAGGAAATGCCTACTAGTTCTGAAACACTGCCGCCAGTTTAGATCTCACCCACTGGTCAGACTGTGATGAAATAACCGTAGTCTGCGAATGTTATTTTCAAGTAGCCAGGATCACTTTATTAGTAGTTGTCTAAATGAATGGTATCAACTCCAGGACCCCGCCTTTATAGGCTTCAGAAAGGTCAGCAAGGTGTTCTAGCTACGTTTCAAACTCAGCTAGAAGATTTGATCCTCCACTGGGCTTCACCTGGTTTGTTAAAAAAACTGTTTGGCCTCAAGTGCAAGTGATCGTAGGAGGGTGAAACAGGCTCTTCCCATAGAGGGACGACTTCTGGTTCCGTAGGTGGCAGCGTAGATGACCTCCTTTGGGCTCCTGTGCAGAATGGCTCCATCTGGCCGACAGTGCAGCCAATTGGTCATCAACATATTCTCGAGCAAGCACGAAGGTGATTATGACGACCGGACTTGAGAAATCTATCAGGATACCTCGATCAGTAGTCCGATACGATCGCCTGTTGTTACTCCGAAAACATTGCAGGCTACCCTACAAGAAGCGCATAGAACAACCGAACAGAAAGGAGAACTCCTGGGCGGTTAGGAAATCGAAGAGGAGAAGGGTGATGGAGATGGTAGTTGTGATTAGTGATGGGTGATGATGCCAGCGAAGATGACGTTTTTCTGTTGGAAGGAGACCTATTTGGAGAATTTAATGGTTATTTATATATGAAGGTCTGTGCGCAGCGCTCGAGATGCTGTTGGTGGTGGTACTCGATGCGAATTCTAAGAGTTCTCATGGATGGAACATAGTCATGACGTTGTGGGCGGTTAAAATCAGATAGTTAATGTGAACAAACTCAAGCTAAAACATCTAACTAGTACATCTAACTGAACAGCTCGTGCTCTGATCTCACTGCAGAGTGCATCCGCGTTTGAAAAGCCATATAATCGCATGAAACAATGTCCACTGTGCGCTCCGTAGCTTGGTTGGCGCAGAACGATGAACTACGTAACATCTGCCGTCTCTCCTCCCCTGTCACCGTCCGGAAGCAGGCCTCGGGTGCAGTAACTGACAAGACTGGAATAGCTCATGTATGCGTCTCACATGCCATACCTGCTCCAAGCACTATGGAGTAGGTTTTCATAGAAAGTAGATGGCTCGGATACGATCTCAGTATAGGCTAGGTTTAGAACAATCCATTGACCCTGATATTCAGTCTTCCATACAGCCCCTCCCCACACTGACTGAGGACTGAGGTATACTGTCAGTAAGCAACATTTTCAGCGACAAATCCGTGCACATATAAAAATACATGCGAAATAGTCATACTTCAACACTGGGCCTACCTGTAATAGCCACTCTATTCTATTTGTGACATCGCAAAACAATGACGTTCACTTCTGCTTTCGAAAGCGAGTATTTCGTTGAGCGCGGATTTAATTTTTCATACCATCAGCTGAGACTAGCTGACGTTTTGGCACAATGGGCATCACAAGAAAATCGAGAAATCGCCAGAGTTTTCTTGAGAATTTTATCAAAAGTCGGTGACAGTGAGATGATTTGCTTCAAGTCCGTGTCTTTTTAAAGCCAATCAGTGGAGTTGAGTGAATAGCTTTTGATTTTTATTTTCTGGTTCCTTTCGACAATCTGGCATTGCACCGGAAAACAGTTGTCCATTCCTCGAAAGAGACGCCTAAAATTCGTCATCGTTTTCCTGAAGATCAATTAAAAACGATTACAACGGGCTTTACACTTTGTAAAATATCATGAAAAACTGCTGTTGGCATTTTTATTTCGAATGAGGTTCAAAATGGACACAAGCAATTACACAATACGAAAAAGCATAATTCACAAATACTTGTCTTGCGGATAAAAACATGAATTTGCAAGATTGTTTGAATAAAGCTTTAACAAAAAGCCTAATGTTAATGATGGATATGAAAACAATGTAATCAACAAATATAGTTTTGTAGGTTATACCGCAGGAATTTCGGCTGACTTTGGAGACCAGATGAACCTAAAACACTTAGGCAATCCCCTTAAAATACATCATCATCAAACTGCACAAAACTCCAAATGAATTCAGTTTCAGCAATCGAATATTAAGGAGAGACTTTTGAATTTTTAGATCTTTGAAGCTATTCAGATTAGCTAATAGGGTCTTACCTGTTAAATTATAGCAGACAGTTTACTCCTAGCTCTCTTCCCGCCCAAACCTGCCCGTGGTTTTAGGGAGTCAAAGAAGACGGCAGACGGGGTCAGGTGTAGATGGCTGACGTGAGCTGTGAATCTGCACTCCACCTAAACCACCACCTCGTTGCCGAAGTTGTTTTGGGATTCAACACCACGCCTCGAGTGCCCTGGATCTAGGCTCCTTAGGGAACAGCACGTATACAAAGGTGGTCCGAATTTAAGGGTAATAATATATATAGCACAAGTCTAATAGCATTTTATGTGTTCCACTGCAAGGCTATGTTTTCAAGGGTAGACTGTATTACCCAAAGCACATAGCATTTTTACCTTCCATACATGAAAATTATTAAGTACGTTTATTTTAAAAATGCAATAAAAATCCAGGAGTTCCTAGTGCCAAACTTTTGACTAAGATTAGTTAATTTCTGTAAACGGTGGCAGCATCTCAAGCTAAAGAGTATAATTTTAAAAAGGAATTGAAAATATCATACAAGAACAAGACAGAGGTCGGTCTATACCTGTGAACTTATATGATTGATCGAATATCTTAAGCACAAGTAACAGCAGCATTCTCTAAAGTGCGTTTGTAGGTTTTCATTCTAAATATTGAGCAATCTCGCCGTTGTGTGGGAATCTTATTAGGATTTGGACTCTCACATTAGACTCAAATAACAAAAAGTTGTCAAACGGAACAAGGCTCAACAGGCAACTTCGATGCTTTTGGCTCGTAAGAACGTAACTGACAGATAACTTTTTCGATATAATCTTATATTATGCGATGCGTTTTACTCGTTAAACTGTGTCGTGAAAAATTAATATTCATCAATAATAATAACTAGTCTAATTCAATCAGGCAAATAGGGAGATTGACAACCAGGAGGACTGTATGATAAGGTGTGCTATGCAATAGTTTTTTTCATACATTTGTAGATAAATATTAACTCTATTTATGTTAAGTTAAATGCAATTAAACTCAAAATAAATTATATTTAATGAAGTATAATCAGCAAATTATTGATATATAGCAAGCATGATGTGCACATTTTTGCATAATATTTAAAGCGAAGAATAAATGAACTTCAATCGCAAACGGCTTCCGGATTTATTCAAACCGACGATGGGACAAACCCGATGAACTAGTTTCAGAAAACGGATTAAACGGAGATCAATTAAGTGCAATTTTAAGACTAAATTTTCAAACATTTACATAAATAACGAAATTGTGTAACAAATCACCTTATCTACAAAACAATAACAAATCAATCAACAAAATAATCAATCAATTAAACAATGATATGTAAAATGACATGATATACTGAACTGTTGGTTTGCTAATACATAGAAAGCTTTGAACATTTATGCATCAAGAAATTAAAATTGAATTTGTCTTGGCAGCTTATTCAATTTCAAATACAATTTACCAAAATTAAAAAATGGATAGTGTTCCAATAAACCGATGAAGGACTACTTTTCAAATTAAAACTTTTCAATATAAACTTATTTTGTGCAGAAAAACAAAATAACTTTATGCCCATTACTGTCTAATCTTATAACCCCATCCTAAGTTACTTGCAAAATTCGACAAAATTAACGTAAAAATTTGCCTGCAAGTGAAAAGTGTGCAATACATGTGTGTCTGGGCGGAAAGATCTATGTCAACATTACGTTATGGGAGTGTAAGCCGTTCATCAAATGGTTTGTCCTGAGTGACCTTGTATTGCGTACAGTTGGAGACAAAAAAAGTGTTTCATTTCGTCAGTAACTTTCTATTGAATAGAGCAACATCTCGTTTACAATGATTCGATGACGCACCATAAATTTTCTCTATGTTGAAAAATGTGCATTGTTCGAAATCATGAAGGAGATCATTCAACAACAATGACGTTATACAAGTTCCATGATTTAGTATCCTAATTACTGTACTGGAATTTTTGAACGAAAGGCCTTATCAGGAGGTATATAGCTAAGTGGTCTGCCTTGACTGGATTTTGGATGTCCACATATTTAAAAATTAATAGGTTGTAAACAGGGTTATAAAATTTGTCAGATTAAATACCTTAGACAATTGTATGTTAAGTTTTAGTTCCATCACAGATTTCTCTTCTCATGTTATTGGTGCAGAAATAATCGGAATTTTCAATCAGAATGGGTGAATAAATTAAGGTCTCTAGTTCTATTATAATGACGTGGAAGGGGATAGGTTTTTGACAACCAAAGGAAGCGGGTCTTATGAAAAAAGAATTTAAAGATCTCGTTTGCATCCTTCCTTTGTCCTGCAGGCAAAAATATGAAGCCGACGCATCTTCCAAAGGAGAACCAGTGATTATTCTATCCGCTAACGAACAACAGTGAGCTTATATACGCTTCTCCGAACCTTTGTTTTTAATTATGTCCTCTTTCGCTTGAAAGATCATCTTTCTTTATCCGAAAACCGCTGTCCTATAAGCAATACTACAAAATATCAGCCTAAATTCCTTCCTTCATATAAAATCGATCCTCTTTAATTCGTGTGTGAAAAATGGGCTTTGACGAAAAAATATCAAATTCTGGACCTACGAGTCATTCAAAGGAGAATACTGTCCTGTCAGGTGTAACAACTACTCAGATCAATCCTGCAGCGACTAAAAAACCCCACGGTAGGTTCATCTTCTACAGTGGTGGCAGCATATAGAACGTTCCCACAGCCAACATAGAATACAGGTACCAACAGTGCATCAGTAAATAATGTACACATACCGTCGTACGACGGTATGGAAGTCTTTTCAACATAGCATGCAAAGGCAAAATTTACCTGAAGGAAGTAGCGGTGCCAGAATAGTCTCTTACCTTCCTCGGAGCCCCTGCGCCTACACAACTTGATAAAGTACTAGACGCTGGACTACATGATGAACCCCCCTTTGAAACTTTCTGCCAAAGTCTGGCCAACTTATCTGGGCAGATGCACTCCTTAGGGAATTCTGTCAATCAACTCAATAACAGACCCTCAATCCCTAAGAGAGAGTAGTCCAGGTAAACAAGGATCTGAAACGTCTTACAGTGGTAGCTCTTCTCACATTGGTGGGCGCGTATAAGGACAAACTTTTCTTTCACTGTTATCCCCAAGCGCTACCAAATTCTGAACTATGACGGTCTCTACTAATAAACCGCTGGGAGACATTATAGGTGCAGTCGATAGAGCTGAGCGATACACTCATTTGAGTACTTTAAAGCAGGGTCACTCTGACATTGGCGGTGCACAAAGGTGGCGTGGAAATCCCCCAAATTCTGGTCCTCATGATTATTTCACTATTCGTTTAAATGGCCTAAGACAGTTCAAATATAATTAACGAGGTATAAATTTGCGAAGACAAGAGGTCAACCGGCGTTTCATGACCAAGCCTGCAACTGCAAAGGCACTTCAGGTACGCTTTTAATAACTGCATGTCATAATCCTAAAAGCAAGACTTCTCCATTCTACGTTAGCTAGTAGTCGGTAAACTAGAAGTAAAACACTAATACATACCGGAACTAAAATATCACCAGTTAATCCTCGTATTGTTCTACGACATGCATAAGCTGACAAGCACGAGTCATGCCCCTTACTCAGGCTGACCTCAGCAAACGGCTCTCATATGAGATAAAAAGGCACCGTTCCACAAGAGGACACCCATCCTAAAACAACAGTCTATCACAAGGTCATACAGTCACCATATTTTACTTGGAATATGGATCAGAGCATAGATTTATGAGCAAAACAAGGCCAGCATATTGAAGTTAGAGAAAGCGCGATAAAAACTACAACAAAGGAGGCACTCGGTGGCCTCGGAGAGATTCAAACCCAGGCCAGAAATGGGAAGGCTTAAGTACAGCCAAAGCTCTAGTCAACTGAGCTACGAAGCCCCACAAGGAGCCATGAGTTTAATCACACTTCGGTCAAGTTATCTGCCCAGCATACTGCAACGTAAGGCTGAGCTGATATCTTGACACAATTGTGATTGATATCGTGGCTGCAGTTAGGTCCTCGTAGTTCAGATAGCTGGAGCATTGGCTATACTAAAGCCTTCCCCTTGCTGACGAGTTTGATTAAATTCATGGCTCCCGAGGGAGCCTTGTAGCTCAGTTGGCTAGAGCGTTGGCTCAACTAAACCCTTTCCCTTACTGGCGTGGGTTCGAATCTCAGCGAGGCCGCCGAGTTTTTCAAAACTGGGTCATATGAATTATTCCAAGCTGCCAAAATCCTCTACGGATTAATTGTGCCTGAAGTCATTTGGTGGATACTAGATTGATTGCCTGGGAAATCCTGCTTTTGCACTCAGTTAACAGTATCAAAATTGGTGGATTCAATACGTTGCAGTAGGCTGGGTGGAAACTTGACCCAAGTATGATTAAACTCATGGCTCCTTGTGGGGCGTCGCAGGTCTGTTGGCTAGAGTGTTGGCTATACTAAAGCGTTCCCCTTGCTGGCGTGGGTTCGAATCTCACCGAGGCCGCCGAGTTCTCACAAGTGTGTCATATGAGTTATTTAAAGCTGCCAAGATCTTCTACTGCTTAATTGTACCTGGTAGATATCTGGTGGTTTCCAGATTGATCGCCTGGGAAATCCGTCTTTGGCACATAGCTTACAGTATCGAAATTGGTGTATTCCATACGTTGCAGTAGGCTGGGCGGGTAACCTGACCCAATTTTGATTAAACTCGCGGCACCCGGTGGAATCCGTTACTCAGTTGGCTAACGCTTTCACTCTCCCAAAGCCTTTCCCTTACTGGCGTGGGTTCGAATCTCACCGAGGCCACCGAGTTTTTCATAGGTGGATCAAATGCATTATTCAAGCTGCAAAAATCCTCAACTAATTAATTGTGCCTGGTAGACATCTGGTGGATGCTAGATTGATTGCCTATGAAAACCTAGTTGTCGATTCAGCTAACTGTAGAAGAATTGGTGGATTCCATACGTTGCAGTAGGCTGGGCGGGAAACTTGACCCAAGTATGATTAAACTCAAGACTCCCGGAGGGGCTTCATAGCTCAGTTGGCTCGAGGAAAGGCTCAACTATGCCTTCCCTTAGCTGGTGGGGTTTCAAATCTTACCGAGGCCGCAGAGTTTTTAACAAGTGGGTCATATGAATTATTCAAAGCTGCCAAAATCCTCAATTAATCTATTGTTACCTGTAGACATCTGGTGGATTCTTGATTGATTGCCTACAAATTGCTGCTTGCGCCGTCAGCTTACTCTATCAGAAGTGGTGGATTCCATACGTTGCAGTAGGCTTGGCATGTAACTTGACCCAAGTTTGATTAGACTCACAGCTCTCGGTGGAGCCTCATAGTTCAGTTGGCTGGATATTTGGCTCAACTAAAGCCTTCCCCTTGCTGGCGTTGGTTCGAATCTCTCCGAGCAGCCGAATTTTTCACAAGTTGGTCATATGAATTTTTCAAAGTGCCAAAGTCCTCAAAAACTTTATTGTGCCTTCTAGTGCTCTGGTGGATTCTAGATTGATTGCCTAGGAAATCCTGCTTGGGCAATCAGCTTACAGCATCAGAATTGGTGAATTATATACGTTGCAGTATGCTAGGTGGGTATTTTGACCCAAGTGTGAATTAACTCATGGCTCCTGGTGGAGCCTCATAGTTCCGTTCGCTGGAGAGTTGGCCCAACTAAAGCCTTCCCCTTACTGTCTTTGGTTCGAATCTCACAAAGGCCCCCGTGTGTTTCACAAGTGGGTCATATGAATTATTCAAAGCTGCCTAAATCCTCAATTAATCTATTGTTACCTGTAGTCATCTGGTGGATTCCTGATTGATTGCCTAGTCAATGATGCTTGCGCCGTCAGCTTACTGTATCAGAATTGGTGGATTCCATACGTTGCAGTAGGCTGGGAAGGTAACTTGACCCAAGTGTGATTAGACTCACGGCTCCCGGTGGGGCCTCATAGTTCAGTTGGCTGGAGAGTTGGCTCTACTAAAGCCTTCCTCTTGCTGGCGTTGGTTCGAATCTCACCGAGGCAGCCAAAAAATTTACAAGTGGGTCATATGAATTATTCAAAGCTGTCTAAATACTCAAATTATTTATTGTAAGCGGTAGTAATCTGGTGGATTCTAGATTGATTGCCTAGGAAATCCTGCTTTTGGGCACTCAGTTAACAGTATCAACATTGGGTGGATTCAATACGTTGCAGTAGGCTGGGCAGTTAACTTTGACCCAAGTGTGATTAAAATCCACGGCTCCTGGTGGGTTCACGTACATAGTCGTTGCCTAGAGGGCTGGCTGTACTAAAAGCCTACCACTTGCTGGCGTGGGGTTCTCATCTCACTGAGGCGGTTGAGTTTTTCTACAAGTGGGTCATATTAATTATTCAAAGCTGCAAAAATCCTCAAACTAATTTATTGTGCCTGGTAGTCATCAGGGGATTCTAGATTGATTGCCTAGGAAATCCAGCTTGGGCACTCAGCTTACTGTATCAGAATTGGTGGATTCCGTACGTTGCAGTAGGCTGCGCGGTAACTTGACCCAAGTGTGATTAAACTCTGGGCACCTGGTGGGGCCTCGGCTGTACTAAAGCCGTCCTATTGCGTGGATTCGAATCTCACCATGGCCGCCAATTTTTTCACAAGTGGTTATATGTGTTATTGAAAGCTGCCAAAATCCTTTACTAAAGGAGGAACTGTTAAGTAAGGTGAAGTTAATGCAACAGGCGTACGCGTGTTCACAGAAAAATAAGACTCTATTTGGTCCTGGGCGATACCACAAACACACACACGGAGGTCCGAGGGTTCGTGGGTTAAGCCTCTTATTTCAGGCGCTTCATCGCTCACTTCGCTAGCATAGTGAGACAAATACTTATGGAAAAGGCGGAAATTCTTCTTGTCCGATGAATGCCAGACAGCATTTGATGACTTTAAAGCAAGCTTAACAACAGCAC
Source organism: Schistocephalus solidus (assembly GCA_017591395.1). Classification (NCBI taxonomy): domain Eukaryota; kingdom Metazoa; phylum Platyhelminthes; class Cestoda; order Diphyllobothriidea; family Diphyllobothriidae; genus Schistocephalus; species Schistocephalus solidus. The sequence continues at coordinate 8,606 of WEDG01003998.1, read as the reverse complement.
CGATCCTCCTGCTTCCTAACAGCCGTAGAGGCCAAATTAATTGAATTAGTTTTAAATGATAGTAGCCTTGCGCTGCAGCTACCGCACTCTCTCCTCCCCACCTGAGCCCGGTGTCATGACAGAGCCAAGAAGACCAGAGGCGGGAGAGGACGCAGGTGGCTGGCGCGGCCGGAGCTGCCCCTGGGCGTACCACCACACCTGGCTCGGATCCCACGCAGTGGGAGTGCCATAAAGACCACATTAAGAAGGAGCCATTGTAGCCTGACTCTCAGTCCGCCAGTCAGCCACTCCACACAAAACACACATTGGGCTGACCACGCGGTCCGAGTTATCCCGTCAGTTGGCAACCTTCCAAGCCATGGCTTTTAGCGCACCATGATAGTTTCAAGCGCGTCAGATTTGTTTTTATAGTGAGGGAACATGCGCTGAGCTGTCGACCTCACTCTTTCCCCCACCCATCACAATCAGACTACTGTCCGAGCCGGTCAGTTGTCTGATGCGGAAGTGGGTACAGCTGCTGGTGACCTCGTCTACGTGTACTACGTACACGACCTGACCCCCAAAACACATGCACAAGGATTTCACGCAACAGGGCTTACATCTCACATGTGTGAGATAGCCAGAGGTCACGTTAAGAAGGAGCCATCGCAGCCTGACTCACAGACCACCAGTCAGCCACTCCACACAACACACATTGGACTAATTGCGAGGTCTGCATGTAATTGTCAGTTGGCAACCTTCCAACGACGGCGCTTAACGTAACCGCACATTCTTCTCCTCCTCCACCTGAGCTCGGTATCAAGAATGAGTCAAGATGACCGGAGATGGGAGAGGGCGCTTGTGGCTGGCGCAGTCGGAGCCACCCCTGGGTGTACCACCACACCTGACTCGGATCCCACAGAGTGGGAATGCCATAAAGGCCACATTAAGAAGGAGCCATTGCAGCCTGACTCTCAGTCTGCCAGTCATCCACTCCACACAAAACAAACATTGGGCTGACCACGCGGTCCATGTTATTCCGTTAGTTGGCAACCTTCCAAGTCACGGCTTTTAGCGCACCGTGATAGTTTCAAGCGCATCATTTTGTTTTTAGTGAGGAAAATGCGCTGATCTGTTGACCTCACACTCTCCTCCACCACCAAAATCAGACCACCGTCCGAGCCAGTGAGTTGTCTGATGTGGGAGCGGGCGCATTGGCTGACGGGTCGGCGTACCCGTCTTCGCGCGCCACAGCATGACTTGGCCCCTAAAACGCACACACCAGGATTCACTAAATCAGGGGATATGGAGGAGCCATCGCCGTCTTAGTCCCAGTCAACTGGTTAGCCACTTGACACACACAGCACCTACACTGGGCCAACGGCGTGGTCTGGTGTAAGCGTCAGATTGGCAGCCTTCCGAGCAGCGGTTTCTAGGACACCGTGATATTCTCAGGTACGTGATGATGGAAGTGATTCAGCTTCCTGTTTTCGTTCGAGTAGACGGTCCATGTCTCCGCTTCGTAAAGGAGTGTCGTCAAGACGACGGCATTGTACATCTGCAGTTTGGTGTTCAGGTGAATACCATGGCGATTCCACACGGAGGCCTCGCAGCCGGCCGAAGGCCTGACTAGCTTTGAGATCCGTTGGGCAACCTCGTTATCGATTCTCGTGTTGCGTGACAGCGTGCTTCCTAGATAAGCAAAGGTTTCCACATTTTTGGAGTTGAGCACCATTGACATTGCTTCGGGGGATCATTGTGATTTCCCGCTGGGTGGTGGCTGGTGCTCATCACGGTAGGCAATCATCAGCATAGCAGAGAACATGAGCCTGAAGAGGGTGGGGGACCAGTACGCAGCCCTGCTTCACTCCGTTGGTCACTGCGAATGCTTCGGATACCGTCCCGTTGTCAGTGACGCGCCGTCATCCCGTCATGAAAGCTGACGCATCATGTGCGTGAACCGCCTCAGTGACAGCAGCAATTTCTGTATGAATTTCCACAGTCCGTCGCGATTCACCGTGTCAAAGGCTTTTCGTCAGATCCACGAAGGTAGTGCAAAGGCGAGTTTGCATCTCCTGGCACTTTTCTTGTGGCTGGCAGACGGCAAAAGATCATGTCGGTTGTTCCGCGGTGTCGGCAGAAGCCACATTGGCTTTCCGAGAGCAGGTTCGGTTCTAGGTGACTGTTCAGACGATTGAGCAGGGAAAGGGCGAAGATCTTCCCGGTGATGTTGAGCAACGAACTGCCCCTGTGGTTATCTCAGAATTGCCGTTTCCCCTTACGCTGGTAGACATTGATGATGGTCACGTCTTCGAAGTCCTGAGGATCTTGTCCATGGCGCCACATCTCAAGGAAGAGTGTTATGAATTCTGCCATCAGCCGGGGCCCGCCGTGCTTGTAGACTTCCGGCGGGATTGCGCCGGATCCCTTGGTGTTTACCGCTGGAAATCTGCTGCACGGTCCGGATGGTTTCTGGTAGGGAAGGCGGCAGATCCAGGTCATTGTTCGTGTCCACTTGAGGGAGTCGTTCAATGACAGCATCGGAGATGGCTGATGAGCAATTAAGAACACTTCTGATGTGCCTCGTCCCAGCAGAGATGAGACACCCGACTAGCAGAATCATGGGTAGATTGGATACAGTCTGTTTCGGACTTATTCTGCCTTCGGGAAGCCACCAGATCGGTGTGCGCCTATTCCTGTTTGAATAAATACCCGATCTGCAGCGACAGAGAATGACAGGTGGTGAGGCACGATGAAATTTGGTTCAATGAAGTGCTTATGACCCATCTGCTAGACCCAGTGTGTGGACTGTCTGCGCCGTACTCGAGTGCATGTTTGTGTTTCCAGTCCCAGCTGGTAGTCAGGGTTATGATTGGCTGAATGAAGGCAGAATAAGCCCGAAACAGACTGTATCAATCTACCCATATTCTCTGTCGTGTCTCCTCTGTAATTATAACTCGGGCCGACTTCGGCCAGGTGGATTGCTTGCTTGTTCGGTGACCTTTGCCACCCATACGGAGCTTGCTTGCTTCGGGAAGCCACTCAGATCGTTGTAGCGCCTATTCCTGTTCGTGGCGCAGTGGGTAGAGCGTTAGACTCCCGCCCAACAGGTCATTAGTTCGAGCCTCGACGCCGCAGCGCCTGGGGTTAGGTATGGCTGGCTGATGACGGCTAAACAGCCAGAATTGGCCATTCCAGTCTCCCCTTGTTTTTGCTCAGTAATGTTATTCTGCCTATATCCTGAGTTGAATTGCGGCTGCTGGACGGGCTCGGTAGTTAGCCCCAAGGCACAACGGGACGAGTGAGTCCTGTAACCGATTGGTATGCGCGAACAGTATTAAGAAGCCACAACGTGTCTCCTTGGGCTATCTTTAGCGATCTACTTGGATGACGATTGACCACATCACAGCGCTGACCTCCTTCAGTCGCATCACGTCTACCGCACTTGCGGGTGGTCCCTTACAAATTGCAACCCGAGTCCATCGCAATGTCAGGTTCGATTTCTAGACAGTGGTATAAGTTGTCGAGGTCTCGAAGTGCGGTATGTGTGCCAGTTTTTTGAGTGCGCTTTTGGGTTACCCAGTTCAGTCGGAGTGGAATCGGTAACATAAAGCCTTCATAGAGAATCACTGGAGAGTTGAGGGATGCGTTGTGGACTGATGTGGGCGGGTTTTTGGATCACCTGAATCCTGGTTTCCGTCCGTGCCTGCTAACAAGGGGCACTTTTGCATGGATGACAGAACCCCTTGGGCTGATTTGTGGCCTAGCCTTCACTCTGCCACCAAACGTTTCATGCAGCTTCGCTGCGGTAGGGTCGCCAAAATGTGGTCCAGCATATCGCGAAGTTGTCCTCGTTCCAGTATATGTGGCGACAGTTAATGCAGTCGTCTGTCGGACTGCGTTCCCCACGGGTATCAGCTGTGTGGTAAATAATTTGTAGTCAGTCGGTCAGTTTAAGCACATACACACCCCCTTGCACCTTTTGATACCACAAAAATGATTGTGTCTAATTGGGGAAGATGTATGGGGCCGGGGTTTACTTCCGTTCTCACGCACGAAAGTTCGACCGTCGATTTCGATGAAGTCCACCGTACGCTCAACAACAGGTTGGTGCAGGTACGGTGACTTCTGCGTGCTTTAGTTTAAAGTGATAGGAACCTTGCGCTGCATCTACCGCACTCTATCCTCCTCACCCACCTATTCCCTGTGTCATACAGAGTCAAGAAGACTGGAGATGGGAGAGGGTGCAGGTGGCTGGCGCGGCTGGGGCCAACCCTGGTCGAACCACCACACCTGGCTCGGATCCCACGGAGTAGGAATGCCATAAAGGCCACATTAAGAAGGAGCCATTGCAGCCTGACTCTCAGTCTGCTAGCCAACCACTACACACATTGGGATGACCACGCGGTCAGAGTTATCCCGTCTGTTGGCAACCTTTCAAGCCACGGCTTTTAGCGCATCGTGATAGTTTCACGCACGTCAGGTTGTTTATAGTGAGGAAAATGCGCTGAGCCGTCGACCTCACTCTCTCCCCCCCACCTCCACAATCAGACCACCGTCCATGCCGGTCAGTTGTCTGACGTGAGTGCGGGTACACAGATATATATAGGCAGAATGATATAAACAACCAAGACCAGGGAGACTGAGATGTCTATTTATGGGTTATTGACAGTCATCAGCAATCATACCCAACCCCAGGTGGTGCAGTATCCGGGGTTCGACCCCGCTATCTGTTTATTAGAAGTCAAACGCTCTAACCATTGAGTCACGGGCTTGGTATCATGCCGGTTTCAATCAGGAATATCAAAATCTTTGGATGAGTGCTCACCCATTGGTTACGGGACTCGCTTGTACCGCTCTGTCTTGGGGCTCGCTCTCGAACCCCCCAGCAGCCGAATAGTGCTAATAAGCAAAAATGACTCTGGTCTTTGTCGGTACTGCATCATATGCATCATATGCTGTGTCACGCAGCAGCAGAAAGATCGGTGGAACACGTGTATGGGCTTTTAGCTAATGCCTATGTCAGGAGTATGGTACACCATATTTGGCATATATATATATATATATATATATATATATATATATATATATATATATATATATATAAATTTCGGGTCTGGCCCTAAAAAGTCATTTTCGAATAATCTGACTCCATGTCCTGCACTTAATAATTTCAGAAATAATTTCCATGATTATTCTCTGGAGTCCATATACCAGAAACCGCGTAGAGAACGCTGGGGGACCCACTGAGGAGCCGAACCCCTCGTTGCTGTGTCACGCAGCAGCAGAAACATCGGTGAAACACTTGTCTGGGCTTTTAGCTAGTACCTTTGTCGGAAGTATGGTATAATACATGTGCCATATTTATATTTATATATCGCCTTTTCTTCTCATATATAAAAAATATATATACACTCAGGGATGAGCGCACACCAATCCATTGGATTCCCGGAGTTAACAAGCTTCGCAGGGGTGGTAAAGGTCCCGAGGAGACAGTCAGCTAACCAGACCGAAGTCGGCCATAAAGGGAGAGGACAGAGGTTTGCTCGATCGTTACAGAACCGTTTTTAGTTTTTGCTTTGCCTTCACTCATCCTATCATAAACCTGACCAGAAATTGGGACCGTAAACGCGAACATGTACACTAACACAAATGGCGCAGATGGTCTACCACTGGGATCTAGCAGATAAGTCATAAGCTATTCATGGAATCGAAGTTTCACTATCCGCCATCCTTTTTCGCTGCAGCTCGGGTTTTTAATCATATATATTCAGGTTGCGCTCCCATAGCAAATGCCGCACATACGGGTTGAAGTGGCACGCCTAGGGGGCGGTATAGGGTTTAGGGGACCTTGCCGCGCCAGCCCCCTACGCCCTAACCCAACTCTTGTCTTATTGATGCTGTTATGAGACCGGGCTCAGATGAAGGAGGAGGAGGAGGAGGAGAGCGTGCGGTAGATGCAGTGCACTTATAACTAATCCACGTGCAAGTCACCGTCCCTGCACTAACCTTCTGTGGAGCATACGGTTGACATCGCGGGACTACGACGGTCGACCTGTAGTGTGTCTGTTACGGTATCAGCTTTTCACATTGTACTCAATCTAAAGTCCCGTGGGCAGGATGATCTTACCGACAAAAACTGGACTGATCTGGACTGGACTGAACTGGACTGATCCTTTCTGGATTATTAGCCACTATCAGCCATCCAAACACAATCTAGGAAGGGAAGCCCACTTATCAGGTTATAGGACATGCTCAAATTCCTGTGCCTTTGGGTGCAACGTAGAGCCTTCTCATTAGTCCTTCCCTGAATAAGATGTAGAAGAAGAGGGGACCAGTAAGTGGACGGAAATTTATCCGTCCGATGATGAATACAGTTTGGTCCATGAGCTCACCTCCTATTATTCGTCTTGAATACGATAAGGTTTCTGGATCTCGAACCTTCACGCATAGATGAACGTTCACCCATTGGTTAGGGGACCTGCTCCTACCGTTAGGCTTTGGGGTTCGATCCAGCATCTCGGAGGCCGTTACACAGCGGCTAGTATTACATTCAGAATAACGTTACTGGAAAGAAGGGTCGTTTCCTGCTTACCAGCCCTCGCCACCTAGCTATGCCACAGTCCTGAGGATCCATTGTCTTTTCTGTAATTGTATTTTGCATACGAGTCATTTGCGAGTGCCTACGGGCTTTATATAATGTCCCTGGCTCAATGTTTAGAGCGTTGGATAAATAACCAAAAGGGCGTGGTTTTGAGCATAAGGTGCTTTCACACTGAAAACTGGCTATGATTGGCCTACGATGGATAAGAAGCCAAAAATAGCTATCACAATCTTCCTTATCTTCGTCCGTACTCATTTACTTCCATTCAACCCCTACGATGGTCCCGTTTTGCTCTGTTTACAACTGCGTCTTTCAGTTTGTGCTGGGCAGTTTGTGTTGTCGTTGTCAATTTCCGGCATTTTGACTTGTTCTGATTTTCGGCACCCTGTTTTCGGCCAGTAGGGGCCGACCAGGCCTCAACAACATAAACCTCCGAGCATAACAGCTGGTTAATTATTTATCTGTGCATTCGGCCTTTGACGAGCAACCCAGCTTAACTTTGTAGTCCTTCAGTTAAACGATGACTTAGTTTGCGTGAATAGTATTAAGAACCCACAACACTTGGTGGAGAAGTCATCTGGAGGTCACAACGTGTCTCCATAGGCTATCTTTAACGACCTACTTGGATGACGATTGACCACATCACAGTGCTGACCTCCTTCAGTCGCATCACGTCTACCGCACTTGTGGGTGGTCCCTAACAAATTGCAACCCGAGTCCATCGCAATGTCAGGTTCGATTTCTAGACAGTGCTATAAGTTGTCGAGGTCTCGAAGTGCGGTATGTGTGTGCCAGTTTTTTGAGTACGCTTTTGGGTCACCCAGTTCAGTCGGAGTGGAATCGGTAACATAAAGCCTTCATAGAGAATCACTGGAGAGTTGAGGGATGCGTTGTGGACTGATGTGGGCGGGTTTTTGGATCACCTGAATCCTGGTTTCCGTCCGTGCCTGCTAACAAGGGGCACTTTTGCATGGATGACAGAACCCCCTGGGGCTGGGGCCTTCACTCTGCCACCAAACGTTTCATGCAGCTTCGCTGCGGTAGGGTCGCCAAAATGTGGTCCAGCATATTGCGAAGTTGTCCTCGTTCCAGTATATGTGGCAACAGTTAATGCAGTCGTCTGTTGGACGCGTTCCCACGGGTATCAGCTGTGTGGTAAATAATTCATAGTCAGTCACTCATTTAAGCACATACACACCCCCTTGCACCTTTTGATACCACAAAATGATTGTGTCTAATTGGGAAGATGTATGGGCCGGGTTTACTTCCGTTCTCACGCACGAAAGTTCGACTGCTGATTTTGACTGAGGTATACCGTACGCTCAACAGCAGGTTTGTGCAGGTACGGTGACTTCTGCAACCTATGCCTGGTGTCAAGATAGAGTCAAGAAGACCGGAGATGAGAGACGACGCAGGTGGCTAGCGCGGCCGGGGTCCCCTAGGTGCTAGTCACCTCCTAGGTGTGCCACCACACCCCTGCCTCCACAGGTTTGTTATGGGAGCGCAACCCGAATAAGGCCTGCCATGCCCTAATGTGGCCCCCGTGTCGTTCAAACGCATCTACCAGGTTGTCCGTTTAGGGAATCTTTCTCAGGCACATACATATGGGACATTTTGACCATTATAGTCAAACGATGTCCATAGTATGCTGCACAGAAGGGTGAAGCAGGGACGGTTACTTGCGCTTGATTATTTTTAAGTTATATTCGCCCTGCGCTGCAGCTACCTCACTCTCTCTTCCGCCCCGAAAAAACGCACACATGGCTGACCACGCGGTCCGAGTTTTCCCGTCACTTGGCAACCTTCCAAGCCACGGCTTTTAGCGCACCTTGATAGTTTTAAGCGCGTCAGACTATTTAAAGTGAGGAAAATGCACTGAGCTGTTGACCTCACTCTCTCCCCACCCCCACAATCAGACCATCATCCGAGCCGGTCAGTTGCATGTTGTGGGAGTGGGCGCATTGGCTGACGTATCGGCCTACCCGTCTGCGCGCGCCCCGGCACGACCTGGCACCCATACCGC
>WEDG01003997.1:0-42688 GCA_017591395.1 Schistocephalus solidus | reverse complement strand
GGGCCAAAACACATAAAAATTACTCTTGGATGAAGAAAACTCCATCTGCCAAAGTACAGCTCCAACGTGAGAGCATAAGTAGATCAGTGTTGATTTTATCCACGCAACTATTGGCAGTGTCTTTAGAAAATGAATAAAATGCACTTGAGATCGTCAGCGTAAACAAAAAGTTTGTGAATTTGTGAGTAAAGCTGAAATTTCGTTTATGTACAGAATAAAGAGAAGGGGACCTAGAACCGTGCCTTGAAATACACGCCACTCGTGATCGGTTGAGGCGTCGAGTTGCTATTACCTACTAAGACCTTCTGGCTGCGGTTAGACCAGTAGGAACCAATGAAGTCAAGGAGAGGAGGCCGGATGCCGAGGGCTTCCAGTTTCACCAGAAGACGTTTGTGCGGTACCTTGTCAAAGGCTTTGCTCAGGTCAAAGTAGATCACAACCACTGTCTGCTGCTCATTACGAAGGGAAGTGACGAGGTTAAGAAAAAGCTAAGTGACACACTTCGCATGATCTCCCAGGTAGAAAACCATATTGTGAGTCGCTTAAGAGCTTATTTTCTAAGCAAAAGTCGAGAATTTGATTAAAAATAATTTTTTCCAGAAGTTTTGCAGTCCTCATAAAACATAACAAAATTAACTTGCCGAAACACGATGCGATTGAGCTGAAAAACATCAGCAAGCTAGACCATAATCATCGCAAGTAAACGGTAGAGGTCAATAGACACAACATTAATAATAATAATAATAATAATAGTTGTATTTAATACCGGTTAACAGGCATTGTCAGATAAAATATTCAGTGGGTAGAGGCTGGCAGTGAAAAAAACTCCTGAATATATATCATTATAAGTGTTTTTCCTATTTTCATGTTATTCAGGAGAAAAAACTGCCGCCTGTAAGGATGATGGCAATTCAGATCAGGGAACGGCTAACACAATTGCAGTTTGTATGCAGTCTCTCTGTCTTTGCTAGGAACCGGGATTCTGCCTCAGGCAAGAAAACATCCGTGTACGGTCACTCACTGTCTGCCGAAGAAGTCAACGGGTGCAGGCTGCAGCGACGGTGCCGTATCCCTCAAGGTAACACCTAGGATCGAGTTCAGATGCCGCGCACTCCTTCGAACAGGAAAACAGATTCTACCGTGTCGGCGCCCAGAATTCTTGAAAACTGTTCTGAATGCAAAAAACTAGTAACAAAAAGAGAAAAAGAACGAAGTCATTAGAAAAAACCTCTGAGTCAGTTGAAATACAGATGACCCGAAAGAAAATAAGCGAGGAGGAAATTATGTCTTGCGTTTCCCCAGGTTTGGGAAATCTGGTGCACATAGAATCCGACTGCACAAAAGTAAATCAGCGATCGACGGTCTCTGAAAAGTCGAAAAACAGTAATCGTAAGGTATCTTTACTGCCACGGACGAGCAACAGCAGCATGCTTTTCACATGTCCATCGAACAACAATGAAGCAGGGCATGGTAGCCAACAAAGTAATGGTGGAAAAGTGGCCTGCGACTTATCGACAGACCTGGATGCCACAAACCAAAATTCAGGTTTCCCGGGTGCTATTCGAGCAAACGCATTGTCAGGATAACTCAAGCTATTTGAAAGGTCCATAGAGTTGTCTGCAAATCAACCATCGGGCTCATCGATGAAGACAAATTTGAACACAGTATTAAAGACTGTAACAAAGGGCATGATTCAACCTTCCATCATTAAAAGAAAGCATGATGCAGAAACGAGTTTTCTTCCCTGACAGATCATTTTGTCTGGTAGTTCAGGGAGTCTCAGAGGCTACTGGGGAAACGCCAAAAGAAACGGTAAAACAGGATCTGCTGATATTTCGAAATTTATTGAATGATACGCAAGAAACTGGTGTGACGGTCGACATCAAAAAGATCTTTCGATTGGGGCCTCTCGTTACAAATGAAACACATGAGGTTCGACCAAGCCCATTAAAAGTAGTCTTGGGGAGCAAACAGCAGGTAGATCTATTGCTCTCTCGAAAGTCCCGACTACGACAGAATCATTGTGGAGTTTTTTTCAGCCGGATTGCTCTCCCACCGATCGGATGAAAAATGAGGGACACTGGTAGCAGAATTGAAAAGACGTCAATACGAGGGGGAACAAAACTTGAAAAATTGTAGGCAACAAAAATAGTCAAAACGGTGCGCTCGTTTTTATGGGGAACATCCGGTGAAATTGACGGCAACCACGCCGGTCAAAAAGCCCTACCAAATGCCTATAGATTTGAACCCAGACAGGATACTGGATATATCTTGTGAAATATCCAGCAAAAATCGCCATGTGGAAGAAAAGAACCAAAAATCTTCAGAAATCGAGGGAAGAAAAACAAGATTCAAAATGATGTACAAAAATGTGCAGAGTCTATTGAACAAAAATGGATGAAATTAAACTGGTCGTGGACCATTTTACAGCCCTGACTTTATAGCTCTAACTGAAACATGGTTAAATGAACAAATCGCAGACACAGAAGTCAGAAAGACGGTTTTAGCTTATCCGCATGGATAGAAACGGACGTAGGGGTGGTGGAATCGCAATGTTTATGCGAGAAGGCATTGACTTCATTCCGGATGGGCCCTCGCCAAATAGGATCTCGTCTTGCGAAATACTTTGTTTTAAACTGAAAGTCCCAAACACACCAGACCTCCATATCGCCGTGGTATATCGACCCCCAGGACAGCGAACGGACACGGACGAAGCACTCATCACAGAGGTAAAGCAAATCTGCCGTAGCAAACACTTATGAATATTTGGAGATTTCAACGCTCCCGATATCGATTGGGTGTCAATGTACTGCTCGCGATCAAAAACTTCATTCGAACAGAAATTACTACAGTTGGTAAATGACGAGTTTCTTACCAAACATGTCACAATGAAGACGCGGTTCCGAAATGGGCAGTAGTCAAGCTGTTTGGATCTAATCATAAGTAGAAACGACAATCGCCTCCTTGCATTAAGTTCTTAGGTGCCGCTTCGACGAAGTGATCATTGTGTTCTTGCTTGGGAGTACATTCATTTTTCTGTACCCAAATGTCGTGCAGCTAGGCAGAAAAATGTATGGAAAGGGGATTATCCCAAAATGAAAGAATTTCTGAATAGGATAGACTGGAGCCCTGCACATGTACCTGACCAAAATGCTGCCTGGTTCTTCATTAGTAAATCGATTCAGCAGTTGGTAGAGAAATTCTGCCCACTTAAAAGGCGATCGTGCGTCTCCCGACCCGAGTGGGTGACATCGGAAATAAAAAGGAATCTCAAGAATAAAAGAAGACTGTGGAAAACATATACCAGATATCAACAACCCGAACATTTTTCCGCTTTTAAGAAACAGCAAAATCGGTGTCGGAATCTTCTGAGAAAAGAAAGATCAGCCTTTGAGTCAGAAATAGTCAAAGACATACCAAGAAATTCGAAAGGTTTTATGCTTACGTTAATAAGGCAAAACGAAATCGCGACTGCATTCCTCGTCTTAAAGACAATCAGGGAAACAGGTTAACTGATAACTCTGATAAGACCAGCTTCTTATCAAATTTCTTTATGTCCGTGTATACCGAGGAACCACCTTTTGACGAGGACTAATACGACAGTACTGCCGAATCTACAAACAAAATAAGCACGGTGTCATTCCCAATGGACACAGTAAGAAAAACTCTGAAACATCTACAGCCCACTAAATCACCTGGCCCAGATGGTGTATCCGCAAAAGTTCTCAATGACTCACAGACCAGCTGGCCTCTCCAATCTCCAAGATATTTGAAAGTTCGATGGATGCGGGGGCTCTGCCTACCGAGTGGAAGATAGCCAACATAACCCCTATCTATAAAGGAGGAGAGAGGACATCACCAAACAGTTTCCGACCAGTCAGCCTCACAAGTATCTGTTGCAAAATGATGGAGAAGATAATCAAAACGGAACTTATGAGGCATCTTGAAGAGAATAACTTGCTTAGTTTATATCAACATGGATTTCGAAGTGGTCGATCCTGCTTCACAAACCTGCTCACATCCATGGAAAGTTGGACAAAATCATAGAAATGGGTTTTGTCAGTCGATGCGGTCTACATTGACTTTAGCAAAAGCCTTTGACAGGGTTCCACACAAACGTCTGATCTTTAAGCTCCGTCAAATGGGTGTGACTGGCAACCTACTCAAATGGTTGGCCGACTTTCTCACAGACAGGCGCCAGCGTGTTTGTATCGGAGACGCCAAGTCTCACTGGGAAACCGTTCACAGTGGAGTTCCGCAGGGCAGCGTTCTGGGTCCCATTTTTGTTTCTGATATGCGTAAAAGACTGCCTGGATTGTCTGACATGCGAGAAAGGTCATGTTCGCTGACGATCTGAAGTTATGGAACTCAATTGAAAAACCGGAGGATGCGCGGAAATTACAACAAAACTTAGATCGCTTGCAAACATGGTGTGATGAGTGGCTGCTGAACCTTAATCTTAACAAATGCCAAATAATCCGACTGCGGTCTAGATCCAGAAGGATGATTAGGTTTGAATACCAGTACTTCATCAGTGGTCACCAACTCCAGGAGGTAAATATTGTAAAGGACTTGGGTATATGGATAACACTAACTCTCAAACCATCGTCGCACTGTGCGAATATCGCAAAGAAAGCTATGTGTATTTAAGGAGCAATCAGGAGGTCCTTCGTTTATTATGACCGACAGCTTTTTGGGCGCGTGTTTTGGAACATTTATCCGACCGGTGTTGGAATATTGCGTTCAGGCGTGGCACCCTTGGACGAAACATGACTATGCTCTGCTGGAGAAAGTTCAACGGAGGGCAACGAAACTAGTTAAAGGATTGGAATGCCTACCCTATGAGGGCCGCCTAGAAAGACTTAAAATTGTTCCTCTCTCTTATAGGCAATACAGAGGGGATATGATCTGAGTCTTCAAACTGGTCAGAGGAGTTGATTATGCTCTTCAGATGGCCAACTTTTTTGAATTGGCAAACATGACAAGTCTCCGAGTTCACCAATACAAACTGAAAAGAAATCACGCCAAACTTGAAGTGCGGGCCATCTTCTTTTCCCAACGGGTGATTGAAGAATGAAACAAACTGCCAGCCTCAGTTGTTCAGGCTGAAAGCGTAGAAATGTTTAAAAGAAGACTTGATGCATTTTTACTTGATGAACGTATATTTAAGTCGACAGCAATGATCGATATACTACAACGACTATCGCCATGTAACATTTGCTTGTTTTGCTAGCGTCTATCTGTAAATAGGGTTTTCAAAGGCTCTGCCTATCTCCCTCATATATACTGAATTAAATTCAAGGGACACTGTACGTTTGCTAGATGACATTGAGCTCGCTGAGGACAGCGACAACTTTACGCAGGAGGGGTCAATGTAAAGATGAAATCAAAGTTTCTGAATTTTCTCTAGTAGCTCAGATTACTAGCAGATTACTAGCGCCAGAAACCGACACCATTGTAACTACCAATCAAGGCCGGAAGTCCATAAAATCTTAACTCTTAACCCTATTGGTTCTTTTCGATCTAAAATGTATGATTTACGCATACCCATTGGTCTATTCTATGTAAACCTATCAAATCGTCTGGAAAAACATGACATGAATACCGAGGAGAATTGAGGCTCGTCACTTTGGGCCGGAGACCGCTCTCTGACGCTTCCTCCAGCCATCGCCATTCTTTCTCCTACGGACCTCCCAAAGATCTCCCCAGGACAGCCATTCCCCACCAAAGGATCCTCGCTGGACCAAGCCCCCAATAGAATACCAACTCCTAGTTTCAAATAATCCCTAAACTCTTCAACTTGCCAACTGTCTTGTTCTTACTTGGGCGTCCTTAATTTGGATTCGTTGTGCATCTAATACGGGCCCATTACAACCCTACACCGGAATCGACTGCGCTCGCATCTGATTGGAAGTACTTATCCCTTCGAATTGACCGCAGACGTTTTTACCTTTGTCGAATGAATACTCTCGAACGTCAATAACAGACTAGTCTTGATTCTAACCATTCTTACCAAATACATTCATCCCCGTTCTGTAAAGCTGTTTTAACTTCAAATTTTGCTATTTTGAACCTTGGAAAACAAGTTTTTTTTACTTAAAACAAACTCTTCATTTCGAACACTGCTTTTCAAGCAAACAAACAAACCAAAGCAAAAGTCGTTAATGAAAAGAGGAGTTTGTTTTAGGTTTTTTCCTGTATTCTAATGATTTGACGGGCGCCCAAGCAGTGCCAAACCAATAAACCTATTTATCGATCGATGGAACCAACCAATGGCTGTTCTTCCTACTGCATCAATAGTGCAGTTAGTAAAAGGGACATTTTACCCAATCTGTGGGGATCAACAAATACTAATTAGACTTACTTTTGAGGATCGGGAACAATGGAAAATTGAAGGCTTCTCCCTCGGATCAGACAGCCCAGCAGAATTTCTGACAAATTGGTGGGACTAGGAAGACAGTCAGCAGATTTCGGAGTGAATCTGTCTAGTTTCGACTTCCTACCACAGCCAGCTGCTTGACCCGAAAATGGTCAAACAAATATACACTCACCTCCTCTTCCGTTTACCCCTCCTCCGTACTTAGCTGAAGTATGAATTAACCGTAGGCATCTAGGTGTACAGAATGGAAAATGTGAGGGAGAAGGCCTGACGACGGTGACAGTGGTGTTCCTCTCAAATGTACTAGCAACATCAGTCAGTGCTGCCTCTATCTGTTGCATATTGCTGCTGAGAGCAAGCACTCGATCGGCCAAGAGGTGTTCTCTTTTCCTTATAGATTTGGAAGGAGATCGTTAACGGACTAATTCGATGGATGCTAACCGACCACTCATACGGGTTGACCAAAGATCCATGCATTTTTACTGAAAGTTTTCATAAACGCCAGCTAGTTTATACGTCAGTCACGTATTTTGGCACCTACCGGTGACATAGTGCTCGCACAACTGATAGAGGAACAAGTGCCAACATTTCCATAGACGTTTGATGTACTAAATACTAACAGGAGGTTAACTTAATCGAGCCCGATGGTATAGTTTGCTTTTGCCTATTTGAAAAAGATAAAAATATATGCTGCATATTGTCCTCCGTTGAAGACCTACAAAATATTTGTAACATTTATGCTTGCTGTATTAGTTGGAGGGTGGTTAGCCAAACAGCTGGCTGTCTCAGCCTGTTCAGCAGGTTATCATCACTCTTTGAGTCCAACGTCAACCTTCAAATATGGCTGCAAAGGAAAATTAATCGAATATAAATTATGGGGCACATACCTGGTACTCATGCTCCTGCCCAATTTACGGAGATCGGAGCTAGAGAGGTTTCCAATTATATTCGCTTTCGCGCCGCTTGTTGAGTCTTATGCAGTGAGAGGTCACTATTTAACACCCTTACTTGGTGCCCTCTAGGGGATGTTGGTTGTTCTCCAACAGCATAGCTCGCTGCTTCATTTCTTGGGTTACATTATGCTGCCAACGTTGTAAAACCAGGCAGCAGCCACCACGTCACAGTTTGGTCTTTAGAAAATTCCACAACAAAATATATATTTTAGACAACGTTTGCCTCTTAAGTCATACCTTTCAATAGTAAATACTTGACGAAATTGAAATTGCCACAAAGAGATATATATGAATTTGCAATTTGCAGTAGCGGAATAATAAACAGACTGGCCGTCAATGTTAACGGAACCATATTTACAAATGATGCTGCAGAGTGTACCACTTAATGGAGTTTTCTAGAAAGGATGCTTTAAAAATATTCCCGGTTAGGATGGATTACGTGGGAAAAATATAGAGAATCTTGTTGGATCGGACAAAAACGGTGACAAGTGAATAGTCGTTGAAGGTCACTTCTGAAAATTTCGCAAATTTATAATCGAAAATGTTTTGTCTTACGAAGAGTTTAATTGAATGAGGCCTTAAACCCTAGCGAAACCTTCTGCTCCTTGCATCAAACCATCATTTTGAAATTAACTTTATCACATCATAGAAAAATGGTCAGTATAAAAGTTGAAACCACTCCAAACTTCTATGTACCCCAAAAATTCGAAGACACAGAAGGTGTAATCGCTAGGCATGTTATCACCTTTCATGAAGGCATACGAAGTAAAAAAATCAGCTTTATTCGGAATACCAACTACAAGATGTGCATGCCGGTGGAAACGCTAAAAGAACTAATGGCATGATGCACAGAAGGTGTTCAGTTTTCCTGCAGTGCTAAGGTATACAAAAAATAAACGTGTGCTTCATTTTTCATGATTTTTAACCGTTTCATGAGAGGATTTAATTGACACACTTAATTATACGAAATGAGATGACGAAGGGTGAAGTTTGACATTTGCAACTGATCGATTAACCTCGGTAGGCGCAGAACCAGGCGTTATCTACGCCCCAAAAAGCACAAAAAATCCGAAAAACCTTTGACTGCATGACCCCAATGTAGTTTCTGCCTAGCAGAATATGCCCCAGGACCATCGAATTGCTTCCAAGGAGTGTATGGTCACAAATTTAATGCCTGAGTCTGCTTCCAATGCCCAAAGTAAAGGCAGGCACCACGATATGGAACGAGTCCAGCAATATCGCAAATCCATCTTAAAAGGGAGCTAGACAGTAGGTCATATAAAGGCCTTCGGAATAAGCCGAAGTTTGGTTAACCAAGACGACTGAAACTTTTCTTACAGAATAAGGACGACACTCAGGTACTGCTGAGCGGGAATCCTGTAGTCCTGAATGCTCCCGTAGCAGTTTTTCAGCTGGATTTCTCACCTGCAGAGGCGAAAAAACCTGAGAGCCCACAGCGGAAATCACATAGATATGCAAATTGGGCGTGAGCAAGTTAAAAATTCCAAATGGAAAAATCATAAATTACCAGAGGTCCTTTCTCAGAAGAAAACCATAACATCGAGTAAGGTCATCAGCTATATCATAAAAAAGGAGCGTTTATTGCTGTTGTCCAGTGAAAATGATAGTATACAAGTCTACGGCCAATTTGATTCAGACAGAGGATTTTATAAGCCTCGCGACATATCAAATAACCAACATCCAAATATCAATTTAAAAGTGATCCAAGCAAAATTCCGCTTCCTTTATACAAATGCACTGAGGGCTTTTCAGAAGTTCGATGGTTGTCACCTTCTGGTCCTAGTAAGTTCGAAGACTTACTCGAGACCGTCAATATTAGCATGCGGAATCAGGAGTTCGGCTCCCCCACCCAAGAATCGAGCATATTAAGATCTAATCGTTTTCAGAGGTTGCCTGCCGTTGACAGTGTTATCTTTAGGCCCACTCGGGAGTTCAGACTACGGCATAGTTGGATGTACAGCAGAACTTTAAACTGAGAAAATGTTTTGCCAAAAATATAGCTTACTCTTCGATTTTCATTCAGCTCATTTGACAGATTTATTGATACGTCTTAATTCCCGCGAGTGGTCTAATTTCTTTCGATGTAAGAATGTGACTACTTGTACTGATAAACTTTACGACGTTTTGGATCCACTTACTTCTCGTTTTGTTACCCATAAGAAAATAATTAATGTCAAGGATGAGGTTTACCTCCCTTCATCCTTTCGCCATAGGCTGCGTAGACTGGCCCGTTGATTCCATCTGCAAAACGAAATTTCTCTTCTGCCCTTGAGCTGACGAATTTTTGAGCGGGATACGAGGCTTTCCAAGGAAAATCCGATAGCCGACGAAATCAGGTTTGTCAAAAACCGTTCATTAATTGTCACGAAACCTTTTTCCCGCAAATTAAGTGCCCATAGACCAATGAGACACTCCATCTTTCAAGACGCCCTTTTTAATCCCATAGTTGACGACAAGTTGACAACTGATAATTTCAACGCTTTCTTGTCCAAAAACTTATTGAAAATTCGACTGCTCCGCTTCCGACCATCCGGGTTTCAACTGGTACCGTCCTTGAAATTATAACGTTAACCCATAGTCCTGGAACACATGGCATCCTGGTCGGTACTATTAAGACGAACGCAAATAGTATTTTTCAATCCCTTCTGTGTAACATATTTAATATCGCTCACTTAAGTGCAAGCTGTCCCAGTGTGTGGAAGGAATAGCACATTCTGCCTATCCACAAACATGACTAATCCACGTTATTTGACGACTTTCAGAAAATAAATGCACTTTCCGCACCTTCGAGGATATCGGGAACTTTGATCAAACACACGATAATGAACCACTAAACCACAAATAACCTAGTGAGTGCAACTCAGCATGTGTTCCTGAAAGCAAGGTCTTGTAGCACCTGTAAACTCTAGGGACAATTTTTATGCACTTTGCATAGTCTATTTCGACTTCACAAAGACTTCTTTCAAAACCTTCTTTATTTCGGCATATGTGGTAAACTTCTGAATTTGATATCTTCTTACCTTGGCTCTCGCACACAATATTTTAAAATCCGCAATTATATCTTTAACCCCGCACGCGTGAGGAGTAGATTTCTTCATGTCAGTGTGCTTGGCCCTTTCAAATTTTGTCCTTTTGTCAATGATGTACATGAGTTATTTCATAATGGCAGTCTCTTTAGGTATGCTGATGATTTGAAAGTTGCTTGTTGGTACAAACCGGGACATCGCAACATCCAAAACGAGCCTGAGCTATGAGGAATTTATCTTAACCCTCGAGAGTCGTGCACCACTTGTCATATTTTATATCCGCTGTTTGTACCTTTGCGACCCACACGGTTTCTCTGTATACCGCACTTAATTTTACGTTACAAATAGGGTACGCAAAGGCCCATGCCTATTTCCCTCAATAAATTGAATTTTAATGAATTGAAATGAATCGGGCTCAAACTCTTAGAAAATGATTTTGAGGCCTTTGTCCAGCAGTGCTGCACATGGTGTCTTTCCCTTTATTGGCAAAAATGCTTCCTTATGGTTGTTGGCATCGATCAGCAGCCTCAACTAAGCTAAGATGGTCCCAAACATTAAGGTGGGTGGAGTTAATAAGGAGCGCGGAATATCATATTTCTACTTTATTAATCTTTCAGACCATTGCGCTCTGCTTCTGTCCAAAGCAGGTGAAATTACCGAAATTACAAAACTGTCGATATTTGAATAGGCTTTGATAAAATGTACGTTAGGTCCGGCCTGGAATACTATTTGTTTATATTGACCCTTCTGTGTGCTCATGAATGGACGAAAATGGAATCAGTTCAGCATTTTTTACTAAGATAGCTTTTTCGTATCAAGATCCTTTTGGGATTACAAACCTTGATTCTTTGTTGATTTTGCCAAATACAGAGGTAATTTTTACGTTTTAAGCTTCTAAGCAGTCGTAAATTTAACCCCTTTGCTATGCTGAAGCAGCTTGACCACTATAGACACAGCAATCATTGCGGTGTCTTTTATTTATTCCTCTGGTATGCACAGTTAGGTGTTAGCAGTTTTTCGGTAAACGCCATTGCAATGTGGAATAAGCTACCCAAGAATATAAAAAATTCTGCAAATTATTCTTTTTATTAAGAGAACTATCACTAGGTTTCTGCATTTAGAACATCTTCCACGAACTTTGGGTACCAAAAGTGTGCGGACAATCTAAACCCGTTCCCGTTTCCTATCTTGCTGGAAATGTCGCTGTCTATGCAACACGCATTCGGTGAATATCTTCAGCATACGTTCGCGGAGCCATCCTTGCAGAATCCCGGTTCCATGAAAATGAAGTGAGACTTAAATCACACTGAAATTGTGTTAACTCTACCTCATTTCGAATTACTATCATCCCAGGGATATAAGTTTTTTTATCCTGAACAACCTTTATTATGGAAAAACGTTAGTAACAATAATCCTCTAGGAGATTTTTTCGCTGCTAGTTTGATCCACACTTAATATTTCTTTCAGAATTTTTAGAAATTATATTTGGTTAACGCCGAGAAGGCACTGTCAAAACAAACATTGGTAACGAAATAAAATTATGACAACATGTGCAGATAAAATGTACAAACATTTAATAATGCAAGCAGAACTTGTCCTCCTAGAGCAATAGTTCACGATATTTTGAACTTAATTGTGAACTAGAAAAAAGACAGTGAAAAAAATATCCTACCTTGAAAATTAAGGTAGAGTTCAATAGGCCTCCATTTTCGAATAGAGTGAAGGAGAAAAACTGCTTAGGAAAATAAGGTAAGAGGAAGAGTAGAATAATACTGCAGTAGCATTAAGAATGATATAATGAACTGTCGATATTCTTTTATTTTATTTTATTTATTTATTGCCAGTTTACAGGCAAGGTCAGAAAAAATATACAGTAGAGGGTCAAGCTGACAGTGAAAAAAACTCCTGATCGTTGTTTCAGGTGTTTTCAGGAGAAAAAACTGCAGCTTATTGAGTAATTAAAGTTCTGGACAGGGACGCGTTAACACAGGTGCCCGGTGAAGAACCTCTCCATTCAGTGTTACGGATCCGATATTATGCACCAACCGGTATTTCGGCGAGCGGCTGTTCGCTGTCGACTGAGAAATAAGCCGAGTGAGGTCTGCAGAGCCAGTAATATTGCCCTCAGCATGAAGACCGGCACAGGATTCAGAGACCGTGAATGCCATCAGAACCGAAGAAAGCTTCAACAGAGTCAGCACCCAAAAGTTTTGGAAGGTGTCCTGAATGTAGAAAACAAGTGACGGTTCGCGTAAACAAGGGATAGCTTTGCTGAATTTTGATACTTCTAGGTAACTTATTCCAGATTGCTATAGCGTTTACCGAAAAAAATGTCGGTATCTAACTGTGCGTGCCAAAGGAAGAAATAAAAATACATCTCGATGGCTGGTGCGCCGAGAGTGGTTGAGGTGCCTCAGAGATGTAAGGGGGTTAAATGTACGACTGTTTAGTAGTTTAAACAGTAAAAATAGTCCCTTCTGTAATCTGCGAAGCCACAGCGGGTCAAGGCTTGTAAGCTCACAGCGTTGGTGATAGGACAGGTTTCGGTGATCTGAATAGAAAACTCTTTTTGTAAAGAAGTGCTGGACTGATTCTATCTTCTTTCGTTCACTAGCGTGCAGAAGACTAAATAGAAACGAGCAGTATTCCAGACTAGGCCTGACATACATTTTATAGAGGCTGATTCTAATTTTGACAGTTTTGAAATTACTGAGAATTAACCCAGTAGTTTGGCGTGCTTTTGAGACAATCAGGGCGCAGTGCTCTGACAGATTAACACTACTAGAGTATGATATGCCCAGATCCTTTATAAGTTGGGGCACGTTTAGATCATGACCGTCTATGCTTAGGTGGGGCTGATGGTTGTCGCCAATAACCATCACGGAGCACTTTTGCCAAGAAAGTGAGAGGCACCATGTGCTACACCACTGAGCAAAGGCCTGAAGATCCGTTTTTAAGAGCTCAAGCACGATGTTGCGATCAATCGGTTTATATCGATAGGCAACTTTGAAATCGTCAGCGTACATAAAAGGCCTACCATACTGAAAAAAATCAGGAACATCGTTGACAAAGAGGCAAAATAGAAGCGGGCCCAGCACGCTGCCCTGAATAACTCCGCTCCTCACATGCATGGGGTTGGAGATAACATCAGAAATTTTAACCCGTTGTGCGCGAGCATTCAAATAGGAAAATCGTAAGTTCAGAAGCTTGTTACCTATGCTGAAGGAGGCAAGTTTCAGCAGTAGGAGATCATGGTCGACACGATCAAAAGCCTTAGTGAAATCGAAGTAAACGGTGTAAATTGCAAAACCGCTGTCTCTAGATTGTAGCACATGATCAAAGAAAGAGAGCTGGCAAGTGTCACAAGACCTTTTTTCGAGAAAACCATGCTGAGCCGCATTAAGTAGGTTATTTCTCTTAGGTGACGCATCATCTTGTCTTTGCTCAAGTTCTCGAAGATCTTCGAGACTGCTGGTAGTGTATTTATTGGTCTAAAGTGGTCAAATGACGTAGGTCGGCCGTGTTTCGGAATAGGCAGTATGCGCGATTCCTTCCATAATATAGGAAAAGTTTCACTTTCAAGAGCAAGATTAAATATCTTATACAGAAGGGACGGAAAAATATCGTTTGCATCCGCCTTTAGAACGCTGACCGGGACGCCATTTTTTCCTGGACTGTAAGATTGACGAAAACGCCGAATGGCTACGGTCACGTCCCAGAGGGTAAAAGTTATGGTTTCGAGGACGTGACCGGTCAAAACCCGGAAGTTAGGAAAGGAGGCGACGGTATGTTCACTCAAAGTTCTAGACAAGAAAGCATTAAAGCTATCAGCAGTCAACTTAGCGTCAGCTATTGGGTTTCCTAAAGCATCTCGAAGTACGGGGTGCTGCGTTTTTCTCTGCATTTTTAATGTGCGCGAAAAAAGCTTCGCAACATTTAACGAAGGGTTTTCGGCAAAGGTAACCTCATCGGCTTGTCGTTTTTCGTCAGACAGCCTCTTAGCCTCTTCAAAGATTTTCTGGATCACGGGCAGGACGGAGGTGTCGTTTTGTAGATGAAAACGACGAGAGAGTCTACGCAGTCTACGGCGGAATGATAAAGAGAGGTAGACTTCATCCTTGACATTAATTATTTTCTTACGGGGAACAAAACGAGAAATGAGTGGGCCTAGAACTTTGTAAAACGTATCAGTACAAACATTCACATCCGAACATACAAAAAAGTTAGTCCAGTCGTGGGAATTTAGGTGTGTTAGCAATTCCCTCATATTTGCTGATCTGAAATAACGAAAAAAACCATATTTTTTGGAAGACGTTTCAGCAGCCTCTAGTTCTAGTGTAGAAAGAACAAAAGTATGATCAGAATTCCCAAGTGGATCTAAAGGTGACACTGACGATGGCTGACAACCTCTAAAAAAATAAGATCAAGTATGTTTAATCCTCGGGTAGGAAAATCAACTACCTGGTCCCACATGCCTATATCTATGGCCTCAAGTAGGTCTTCGAACTTTGCAGGACCGGAAGTTGGAAAGCAGTGAACTTCAGGAAGATTGAAGTCACCTGCATTGAAGCAGTACTTCAGATTTAAGTCAGCTGCAGCGTGAAACGCCAGCGGGATACAAAGATCGTAATCCTCGCTGGCATTGGGTGGGCGATAGACACTACCAACGAGTAAAGAGCAGTTATCTTCTAGAACTACTCGGAGCCAACAGCTCTTCTCTACCGCGGTAAATTGGCGACAGTCCAATGGAAAAAATGTAAGTGGTTGCCTAACATAGATACAGCTTCCTCCGCCACGGCCCTCGTGTCGATCCTTCCGAATGTAAGCGTAGCCTAGAATAGAGAGTTCGGAGTCGGATACACAGGGTGTTGCCCATGTCTCTGTAATTATTACAATGTCGGGACGGTGGAGAAAAACCAAAGTCTGGAGCAAAGGCATCTTATTAAGCAGAGATCTGGCATTGAGGACGATTAGTTTAAACGGGCACGTTTTTGGTTTCTGAAACGGGACAATTAGGCTGTCAGGGTGACTGCCTTCGGCCAAAGAAATGTTCTTTTCACTTGAACTATCTGTCCATCCCTTATTTTGAGATTCGCCTCGCCATTGGTCTTTAGTGTTTTCAGTTCTTTTATTAGCTGTTGCATGTTCATTCGCTCTTTCAACCCATATTCCGGTTGAAAAAATACTTCAGAATGCGGACTTCGCAGGGTTGATTTTCTCTGTAGCAGGAGCTGTGCCTGCGCTTCGTTTTCCAAGATGATTTTAAGAGGTCTTGGTCGAGGATTTGAATCGGGTGTAGACAGAGCCTTCCCTATTCTATATGCCTTGAGAATATGAATGGACTCGCCGTCCGTCAGCAACGTTTTTGCATACAATTGAAGGAGTTCCAAGTCATGTTTAACTCGCTCCTTTGGAAAAATTGAAGCTGACTACGGGACACCTTTAATGACTACATTCTGTTTTCGACTCGATCGAGGGCCCGTTTGTAACTCAGATCTTTCAGCTGAGTGAGTACTGGTAACCAGCTCACTCTGCCTGATAGGTCCAGATGAGCCGGATGTTGGGCAGGCTAGAGCCAAGTCTCTGCACGACTTGTTCTTCTTAGACCTTTTCTTCTTTGGCTTTACAAACTCGCCAACCTCTTCAACATCGCATGTTGGTGCAACGTCTACCAGTGATGTAGCGATGGGCGGTAAAGCCAGATTAGTGCTGATGCTACCCGAACTAAGTACCGGTAGAGTGGCGCAAGGACTAGATGGGGCTCCCTTCGGAAGTAGCGAATTTTCCTCTGGTTTACCGGGTCCAGCAGTCGCGATATGTTTAATGTGACTTTTATGTAAGCTTGAAGAAGCTATAAATGAATACGAATTTTTGCTTTGTTGTAGGTTTATTACGAACAAGGAGCTTTTTTTAGCAGTTGGGCAATATATAGATTTTTTTTAAGTTATCTATTTCTTGTCTTAGATTCCTTATTTCCTGCTCCATCCCTGAGAATTTCTGCTGGAGGCTGAAACACCCCATACATGTTTCGTCTTCGTAAGCTACATTAGTTAAGCTTACTGAACTTTTACCCCGTTTAGCGGGAGGTGAACAAATAGCAGAATAACGATAGTTAAAATTGTTTTCTGCTTGTCCATTAACTTGCTTAACAAGATCCCCTGCCAATATGGCCGAGTGGGTAGAGGCGCCGAGAGACGGTCCCAAGCAGCTTGGTCGTGGACCAATTTTTTGTGACAATAAACTTATGAAACTTGAGTTTTGCATGTTATAATTGCCACAAAATTAACAGAGCGTCAGCTGAGTTTTCAAAAATAAGAATTTGAAAATATAAGGACTCAGCCTTTGGTTTGAGTCCCTTCCGCGATTGAGAGCAGATGCAGGGATCACACAGCCGGCGTGAGTTTCAGAAAGCAGCAAAGATCGAGGGTCCAAGTTGCAATTTACAAACTCAGAGGAATATAAAGACAATTCTTTAATAGATTTTCCAACACCGTGTCTTCTACACTGAGGTAGAGCCTAAAAAATCGTCGGCTCAAGGTACTTGAAATTCGAAACCAATTTCAAACAACGCGCCAATATGGTTCCTTTGTGATCCCTAAGGTGCGAGAAACAAATCTCGCGAAAAGGCGTCAGTGAATTTGAGGCCTCAGCATCTCAGGATCCAGAATTGAATTCTGATGATGGTAAGTATCCAACGATACGGGAGCATTATAGACTATGTTCGTCCAAATGCCTTCCATTGTTTGAGTGACTGGTGGTATAAGGAGACATCGGGGTTTCTGGGGACTCGATGTAGAGAAAAATAGTTTCATGAATGTCCCTTAAATTTTCTTAGTCTTTTGTCCGAGTCATGGAGAAAGCTGCTCGGAAAAGATGAGGAAAATAAAAGGTTAATAGAATCAGTGTTAAGATAAATGTGCAGTCTTCGCTTGAAGGCAGATAGACTAGTTAACGACCTAATTTCAATTGGCTAGTAATTCGCTAGAAAGCTATACCTAGAAGGAAAGAATGGAGAGCGTTTAGATGTGGAGAACGCAGGAGGTAATGACACGGGATAATGACAGAAATCCTGGGGAGATTTGAGCCATTATTAAGTCGAAAAAGGAGACATAGGCCTGCTTTCGGCCCTTGTACACAAGCACCTCAATTTTGAGCCAACCAAACTTCCGGTTGTGTTTGTCAATTTTAGTGGCCTTAGTGCGTTCCCACGTAAGTAAATTCCGCAGGCTCGTTCCGCTGTTTGATGTTTTTCGTTAACATTTTGCTGCGGTCAGAACACAAGGTGTTATTAACTTAGTTATTTTGCCTCCTTGGGTGATTTGTTCCCAAATGACATCGGTGTTAGTGGAATGGCCACCGTCGACCTTAATACAATTGGTAGATTCATTGGAAACGTCATATTATTTTGAACTACCTTCCCCAGACTGTGTTGCCAACTTTCAGTCTTGGTTGTAATAACAAGACAAGTCATTAAAAGTCAATTTATTGAGCAAATTAGACTTTCGTCCTTGAGCTCCCTATTCACATTCAAAAATGACAATAGAATAAACGTTGTCAGCAATAAATCTGACACGAAAACGTAAGGTCATTGATACGTGTGGGCAAGGCATAGGCTGCCACTACTGACATAAGCTTCATTATATGTACAATAATTTCTCAGCAAATGAGTATTCATTTTGCATTTAAATGTGTCAACAGTTTCTGAAAGGACGACCTCATCAGGAAGTTCGTTCCATTCACCAACGACCCTCTGCGAAAAGGGGTTCCGACGGACGTCCGTTTGGACCGATTTCCCCTGCAGTTTAAAGGGCTGACCCGCAGATGTTCCATCCCAGACAATTCGAAGAAGTCAGCAAATTCTAGGGTACACTCGCGGCCACTGATAATCCAGTAGGTTTGGATGAGGTCACCACGTAGTTGCCTGTAATTGAGAGAAAACAAATAAAGTTCAATCAAGCTGGCTTTGTAAGGCAGATGACTAAGACTCTTAAACATCTTCGTAGCCATCGCCTGCACTCGTTCGAGCTATAGATAATCGTTCTTAAACCACGGACGCCAGGCCCGGTCGGCATATTCCAAGTAAGATCGAACAATTTCTTCGTAGGTTTTTCAGAATAGTTCCTTATAAATCTGCAAAAATCGAAGTCTGTGCGCAAATAAGACCTGTGTTGCACGTTAAGCTACCTTTATACACCGTGAAGATGGTTTGAGTGAGAAGTTTATTAGAACACCGAGATCCTTCTGTTCCTCAACAATCGAAAGGGGCTGCCCATTGAGAAGGTATTGGTAGGATTCATCCTTTACTGGTCTTTTTGGTACGGAGTTTAAGGACCACACACACTTTAACGTTGAAATTTAGGAGTCAACGATCAAACCCGCTGTTAAGACAGACGAGACTCTCTTGAAGTGTGTGCCTATCGGCATCATATCTGATGGCCCTCCACAATTTAACATCGTCTGCAAACATGACAGCGCTGCAACCCAGGTCTTCAACGCAGTCGTTGATAAAGACTAAGAAGAGTAACGGTCCTAAGACGGAGACTTGGGGGATGTAACTTAGAAACGAAGAAGTTATTGACTTCGTGGTCTCGATGCACACGGTTTGAAATCTTCCTTTAAGATAATCTGTGATCCATGTCAGCAGAATTCCTATTATTCCAATTTCAGATAATTTATAGATAAGACGTTTGTGTGGGACACTGTTAAATGCCTGCTTGAAATCAGTGTAGATGACGTCAACCCTACCAGCTTCATCCAATGCGCGAGTCCACTGCTCTTTCGAGAGCAATAAATTGGAAAGACAAGAGCGATTCTGTCTGAAGCCATGCTAGAGCTCTGAGAGCAATCGGTTTTCCTCCAGGGACTTCATGGTCGCCATCTAAATTATCGGTTTCATTATTTTACAGCAAATGAAGGTTAGGCTGACCGGCCGATAATTGTTTACATTAGATCGAGCCCCACTCTTGTATATGGGGTATATATTTGCTGCCTTCCATTCGGATGGCAGTTTC
Source organism: Schistocephalus solidus (assembly GCA_017591395.1). Taxonomy (NCBI): domain Eukaryota; kingdom Metazoa; phylum Platyhelminthes; class Cestoda; order Diphyllobothriidea; family Diphyllobothriidae; genus Schistocephalus; species Schistocephalus solidus. The sequence continues at coordinate 23,298 of WEDG01003997.1, read as the reverse complement.
CCTGATTCATATTAAGAATCGAATATATACGCTAGTGGCTTGGAGAGTCCGCTGGCCAGTTCTTTCAAGAACTTTGCTGGTAAATCGTCCGGACCAACTTACTTTGGTTTTTTTCAGATTTAAGCAGTTCTCGTCCCGCGAGAGGTTCTGGGAAGAGTATCTATTTAAGCCCTGGACTGGTGTCTATAACAGCACTGTTGGCGTGGTCAAGCGGATGTTCTGGTTCTCTAGTGAATACCTTGGCAAAGAACCGACCCAAGTGCTCGACTTTTTCCCAACTTTCACCGATTTCAACACCATTCCTATCCATAAGTACTGTGACTGGGTCCTCGTTTTTTAATCGACTATTGATATAATTGAACAAAATTTTTGTTTAATTTCAGCCTGTTGAATAACTCTTGATTCATAGCTCTACTCTGAATACTTTTCATTTTTTATTCTTCTTATTTAACTGCCTCTTAAGTTCTCTTGTTAATCATGCAGGGTGACTTGTATTTTTTGCACCTTCGCTGGACAAAAGCATTCAATCAGATCGCGTGAAACCGTCTTAAAACGATTGCCAGTCATCCTGTGGATTCTCTTTGAGCAAACATTAGAAAACTTGGACAATTTGAAAGCCGTTACCACTTCACTTTGACTGTTCCGGACAATATCGTTTCAACTGCACGTACCTACCTGCTTCCTGCTCATCTGGAATTTTCGTCGTGCCAAAATTCTTCATAAAACGGCATTGAACTGGAATTTGTTTATCATCTTATTCAAATTGACTACGCAGCCTCTGTACCAATAAAAACTGAAAACCACTCAGGGAACCAAACTTGTACAACCTCTTCAAGATCTGAAGTTATCCAGGACCTTCGACATCTCCGAACGGCTGAGCCGTTCTTGCATATTTTACATACCATTTACAGTTTTTTTTAAAAAGCGTTTTTGAACAAGTAGGCGCATTTTTTGCTCATATTGCGGTAAATACTCGCCATACATCGTTTTTGCGATCTATCGTGGTAGTCAAAAATATACCCTTCGGGAATCAAGCAAAATATGTGCTATCGCAGACGATTGAACCAAGGCATCAATGTGCGGGAAACGACGGTGATACCACTGAGCCATCGCCACACGACGAATTGCTGATTTAAATTTAAATGAGGGCATAAAAACTTATCATAATACGAATGACCTCAATTCCAGGCCTGTTTCCTTAAAGTCACCTCCTGCCAAACGGGCCAAGAGTTTGATAAGTTTTTTGGATGTCAATTACGAGGACAAAGCGTGTACGATATGCTTTAAACTTCTTCAAAAAATTTCGGAGATTGAAAAGCATATGGAAGGGCTGAAGATGTAGATAGAGTAGTTGAAGAAACCTCCTCACATTTTACCCGAGCACAAGCAGTCCCTAACGGAGGAACATGAGAGAGACAAACGCACATACGCATGTGCAGCTTCCGTAGCCATCACATCCAACAAGGATGATGGCGCTATGTCTACGAAGCTTGGTTTAGCCGTTAAACAGTCCCCAGAAAGGAAAGAGGGCAACCGGCAGGGATCCGAGAAAATGAAGAAACGCCTTTCGGAAGAAAAAGGTAATAGATCATCCAAAAATGTAAGTCCCAGAAGCCCAGCGTTGGACAAAAATCACCCTCATGTTAAAGTGCCAGCATCCACGAGTAACGCCACCTCTGTGAACTCCCAACCTAGCGTGGGCGGGCAAATTAGGACCTCGCCCATAAACCGTAAGTGAAATATCGTAATACGGGGTGTCCCAGAATCCACGTGCTGCATTCCAATGGAACGAGTGACACACGATCTAAATCTTCTTAATGAATATGCCAGTGCAGTCCTAAAGTAAGGGGACATTTTCACCATGCAAAAACCTTTCCGACTAGGCAAAGTAGACCCCAACCGTGACATGAAAATTATCCCCAAGGCCTATAAAAATATTTAAGAAAACGAAAACCCAGGCGGCACTTCTGTTAGAAGGAAGAATGACCTTACGGGGATCGCACAAACAAGTGTTTTTTCAGCCGGACTACAAGCCGAGAGAATGGCTGAAAATTAGGGAACTACGGAGCGAATTGAGGGAGAGAATTGGCAGAGGAGAGAAACGGCTGAAAATCAAAGACGGTCAAATAGTCCAGATAAATGTTTCCTTCCTATGGCCAAAAACATGTAACAATGAATGCTGGGTCTCCCCGACGAATCGATCATTGAAAGTAATCTCCGCAAATGTACAAAAACCTGTTCAACAAGCTGGACGACCTTGGAAACGTAACGGATGAAATTAAACCAGACGTTATGGCTTTCACTGAAACGTGGCTCACTGTAGACATTACTGATTCTGAAATATCACTCAGAGGATATCAGCACTTCAGGAGAGATAGACCAAGTCGAGGAGGAGGAGAAGTCATAGTTTATGTCCCTCGCGCGCTGATCGCTATTGCTGACATACATATTCCATAACGCGATGTGGAAGTCTTAAGCATTACTATATCTGCTAAATATTCCAAACCACTGACGATATCGGTTGTGAACCATTCGCCATATCAGACTTCAGATCAGGATCTCATTCTCATAACGCAACTCTTCAAAGCCAGCGAGAATAAAGATGTCCTCATTGTTGGGGATTTTAACGCTCCTGGTATTGAATAGAAAACATGGACTGCACAGGGAATGCCAGATAACGTCAACCACAAACCATTGCAATGGGCAACAGACAAACTTCTCTGTCAGAACGTCACCTTTGGAACACGGATGAGAGAAGGACAAGAGTCAAACTGTCTTGACCTGATTTTTACACGAGATGAGGACGATGTGCTAGACCTACAGGATCAACCGCCATTAGGGTCAAGTGATCACATTACGCTGTGCTTCTAGTACTCACCGTTTTCCAAACCAAATTTTACCCGATACTTGTGAAAGAAAGATTTGGAAGGGGGACTAGACATTATGAGAAGACAAATGTCAGAGATATTCTGGGAAGCAGAACTACATGGTGGAACCAATAAAGATTGGGCGGCATTGAGCTCGTTATTGAAAAGGATTGTTTACTTCAACTGTCCTCTCAGGAGTAAGAAAACCACAAACCGTCCAAAGTGGATAAACGCAAACTTGCAGGCCTCTTTCAATAAACGAAATTGCTTCTGGAAGCGTTACAGACAAATCGGCTCCGATGCTCACTTACGGGAATATAAGCAGCAACGCAACGTTTGTAAATGTGAGGCTTCTAAGCTGCCGAGGAAGTTTGAACTAAACATACTGCAAATATCGTTGAAACACCCCAAAATGCTATATGGCTACATACGGAGTACAAAGAGAATTCACGAAATGATTCCTGCCCTTTGGTCTGCAGACGGAAAACTGGAGACTGACGATCAGGTTAAAGTATCCATTCTTTCAAAATTATTTCAGACCGTCTTCACCCAAAAGCCTAATAATTTTGCTGCTTTTCCAACAGTTTGTCAACCACTGTGTTCCCCTCATTTTCCTTCCTCATCCACAACAGAGGACCTAGACCTAGACTTTTTACCGACCATAGTTAGAACCAAATAACTTCATATAAAGCCTGCCAAGTCGACTGAGCCGGATAGAATTCCTGCATTAGCACTTAGAGAACTTGCTAATGAACTGTGTTAACCATTGTCCATCATATTCCAAAAATCCTTTGAAGAAAGCAAACTCCCGGAAGAATGGAAGTGTGCATTCATCGCCCCGATCTATAAAGGAGGTTCACGAATGGACTTTGAAAATTACCGCCCTGTCAGTTTAACTTGCATATCGTGAAAAATAATGGAGCGTATTATCAAGAGGCATTTAATTCGCTATCTGGAAAACAACCAAATCCTATGTGATATCCAACGCGGCTTCCGTCAAGGATGTTCCTGTCTCACGAGTGCCCTCCAGTCGCACGAGAAATGGACAAAGGCAGCAGATAAGAGTCATCCAGTAGATTTTGTATTTTTTGACTTCAAGAAGGCCTTTGATAGTGTACCACACGGGCTTCTTTTACAGAAGATTTAAAACGTCGGAATTCGAGGAAAAACTTTCAATTGGATCAAGAGTTTCTTGTCTTTCAGAGAACAGAGAGTTGTTGTTAGAAACTGTAGCTCATGATGGGCAAAAGTGGAAAGTGGTGTTCCACAGGGTTCTGTTTTGGGCCCCTTACTCTTCCTTATCTACGTTAACGACTGTCTCAATGACCTAGACTGTGAAGCTGTCATGTTCACAGCTGACATAAAAATATGAACTGAAGTCAGCTGCGCTGATGACGCAAGAGGGGTTACAGTCGAATATCGACAAATAAAGTGTCTGGTCGGCTAGGTGGCTGCTTAAGTTTAATGTATCCAAGTGCGTAATCCTAAACATAAGCGCCGGTCGAAAAGTTTCTCTGAAACACCAGTACTTTATTAATGGCACTGCATTAAAAGAGAAAGAAACACACAAAGATCTGGGCATGTGGACAACTGCAAAGTTGATGCCTTCAGAACACTGTAAGAAAGCAGTACAGAAGGCAACATGTACACTGCATTGGATCAGACGTGCGTTTAAAATAGTTCCCCCTGATCTCTTCGGAAAAGAATATGGCATCTTGAGACCGCACTTAGATTACGGAATATAAGCCTGGACACCGTGGATTAAGAAAGATGTTGACCTCCTCAAACAGGTGCAACGGAGAGAAACGAAGATGGTCGACGGTTTTAAGACTTTACCGTACCAAGACAGATTGAAAAAGCTTGACCTATTTCCTCTTTCCTACAGGCACTTACGGTGTAGCTTGCTCTGGACATTCCAGCTTATCCAGGGCCATTATTCCTCCCTGAGATCGGAGTATTTCTTCGAGTTTGCCTGCACAACTCATCTGCGTGGTCATCCTTACAAGGTCAATAGCGAACGCACGCGATTGAACCTCAGAAAGTTTTGTTTCAGCCAACGAGTGGTACGAGCATGGAACTCGTTACCAAGTGAGACGGTTACCTCTGACAGCATTTCTGATTTTAAAAGAAGACTTGATGACATAATATTTGACAGAAGATGACTCTCGCAACATGATTACTTAAAACCAGCCTTTTAAAATCTTTCGGTTTCGAATTTTCTTCCACAATGTTTCGCCTATAGATGTGAGCACGCATTTGAAGTTATGTTATGCTTTGAATCAAACATTTTTAAATGTACACCATTTTTATATTGACTGTACACATGGAATGATAGTTTTATATTAACCGGGTCATCAAGGGCAATGCCTGTAACCCTTCAAAAATAAAAATATATATATATAAAACAATCCAATAGCATGGACATCAGTTCTTTCTTCATCGCGTTAAAATCAGCCTTCCATATATTTCGCTCTCCATCCGTTCTCTGCTGGCGCTGAGAATAAAGTGAGTAATCCCACATCAGCGTACTAGGGTCACTCTTACCGAGGGGTGCATTAGAGAACACTTCATCAATGTTAAAGAAGTCCATCGTAACTACTAGTTCGAGGCAATTTTCTCTCTGGTTCTATCTTAATTTCATTGGTATGTTAACCTGCTGCGCCAGAGGTTGATCAAGAGAGAGATCCATTAGCTTGTGGCCGAAGGAAGTTGGTGCACCGTCAACTGTCAGATTTACCCAGTCTACTGTAGGTGCATTAAAATATCCAGCAATAAGCACCCCCTGGTGACTTGCTACTTCCTTGAGCAAATGAAGAAGTGACACATCAGCTGCACTTGGAATATTAGGTGGTCTGTAGATCGTAATGAATTGTAGGTTTTGTGAACAAGCCTTTTTAATCTTTATCCAGAGCAATTCATATTCAAGGAAGATGGCGTGCGCTCGTTCGACTGCCGATATTCCTGTCCTTACGTATACGGCCACTCCACCTCCCTGTCTATGTTCTCGGTCTCTTCGAAAGAGCTGGTATCCATCTATCGAAACCTCGCTATCTGCGATTTCGGCTTTGAGCTAGGTTTTCGTAATGACAATGACATCGGAGGCTCAGTCTGAGACAAGAGCCTTGAGTTCGTCTATTTTCGAAAGAAGACTCTGCGCATTGGTACACAAACATCTCAATTTAGACTGGGTAACTCCTCCATATAGACTTCTGCTCATTTCATGCAATTGAATGCTCGCTTCTGTCAGTCCTTTCAAAGACAAACTGATGACATCCCGCCCACGCTGAGTTCTGATGAGTGGTCGTCCACCGAGTTTTGGAGCGCCTTACTGTTGTTAAACGAGCTCTGTAAAGTGAGGTACGTCGTATTTAGTGTCCTCCATCTCGGCGAGGACCCGCCTTTATGATGTACAGTGTCTGCCACAAGAAAGACCTCTTCTTCACTTTTATTTCCCCATCCTTTATTTGGAGCCATTTTTCCCCCCTGTTCGGTTCTCCTATTTAGTTCGGCTCTCAGCATCCTCATTTTGTCCCTTTCCATGGGTTCGTAATCCGGCTGAAAAACCACATCCCTGTGTGAACTACGGAGAGCCATTCTCCGTTCTAGGAGGCGTGAAGCCTGAACATAATTTTTAAGAATGGTGTTAAGAGGCCTCGGTGATGTTAGTTCATGTGAAACATCCGCTTTCTCTAAATGAAATGCATTGTGAACGGTATCGCATTCGCCATCTTGAAGAATCGAATATGAGTATTCTCTGAAAAATTGAGGTCATGTTCTACCCTTTCCTTTGCAATCAGATAAGTTGACTCAGGAGCCCCTTTAATAACGAGATTACGTTTTAAGTCGAAATGCCTGTTTTTTGACTTTGAGTTCTGATTTATTGATAGAGCATCACTATCAGGAAGAATTATAATCTGGTCAATTATGTTATTTGCATCAGTACGAGCAAAGATTCCGAAATTTAATGACGAACCCCTTTTGGGAAGTTTGCCAATTTGTCCTGCACTTGCTCCTGTATCACCAACAGAGGATTCCACTTGAGCATCTATCGGTATGAATTTGCTTTTTTCGGAGTTCGAACCGATTTTTTTTTGAACGCATCTTGGCCCTTTCCGACTTCGAATTCTTCGTCTTCAGTCCTTCAAATTCGATGATCTTTCCGACTTCTCCCTTTTTTTGAATCATCCAGAAACGATGCTACACATGTTTATGTATCCAGAACATCACTGCTTCTGTCTGAGCTGGAGAACAGTAGTAAGGTGCATGAGCTGGTTTGATCTGCCTTTCGAATGAGGGAAATGTCTACTGATTTACTGAGCTCTGTAGACACAATGTCTTTAAGCTCTATACTGGGTATTCTCAAGGAAGCTATATTTGCAAACGTAAATTCTTTGGTTGGAATTCTCGTTGTTACGGGTGTAATTTTTTCCCGGGTGAACACTAAACCTTCTCTTTAAGATCGGCCATATCTTGTTTCACGTTCCTTATCTCTTTCTCAATCAATAGGAATTCCTGGAAGAGATTTAAACTCCCAATACACTTTTCATCCTCGTAGGTGACATTCATTAGTGTTATTTTTTTTATAATTCAGTATATATAAGGGAGATAGGCAGAGCCTTTGAAAACCTTATTTACAGATAGACGCTAGCAAAACAAGCAAATGTTACATGGAAATAGTCGTTTTAGTATATCGATCATTACTGTAGACTAAATATATGTTCATCAAGTAAAAATGCATCAAGTCTTCTTTTAAACATTTCAACGCTTTCAGACTGAACAACCGAAGCTGGCAGTTTGTTCCATTCGTCAATCACCCGTTGGGAAAAGAAGTTGGCCTGCACTTAAGTTTGGCGTGTTTTCTTTTCAGTTTGTATTGGTGACCTCGGAGACTTGTCATGTTTGCCAATTCAAAAAGTTGGCCATCTGAAGAGCACAATCAACTCCTCTGACCAGTTTGAAGACTAAGATCATGTCCCCTCTGTATTGCCTATAAGAGAGAGAGGAAAAATTTTAAGTCTTTATAGGCGGCCCTCATAGGGTAGGCATTCCAATCCGCTGACTAGTTTCGTGGCCCTCCGTTGAACCTTTTCCAGCAGAGCGTAGTCATGTTTCGCCCAAGGGCGCCACGCCTGAACGCAATATTCCAACACGCGCCCAAAAAGCTCTCCGTCAAAATTAACGAAGGACCTCCTGATTGCGCCTAAAATACGCATAGCTTTCTTTGCGATATTCGCACAGTGCGACGATGGTTTGAGAGTTGGTGTTATCCATATACCCAAGTCCTCCTGGAGTTGGTGACCACTGATGAAGTACTGGTATTCAAACCTTATCATCCTTCTGGTACTAGACCGCAGTCGGATTATTTGGCATTTGTTAAAATTAAGGTTCTGCAGCCACTCATCACACCATGTTTGCAAGCGATCTAATTTTTGTTGTAATTTCCGCGCATCTTCCGGTTTTTCAATCAAATTCCATAACTTCAGACAGTCAGCGAACATTACCTTCTCGCATGTCAGACAATCCAGGCAGTCGTTTACGTATATCAGAAACAAAATGGGACCCAAAACGCTGCCCTACGGAACTCCACTGTGAAGGGTTTCCAAGGGAGACTTGGGGTCTCCAATACAAACACGTTGGCGACTGTTTGTGAGAAAGTCGGCCAACCATTTGAGTAGGTTGCCAGTCACACCCATTTGACGGAGCTTAAAGATCAGACGTTTGTGTGGAACCCTGTCAAAGGCTTTTCTAAAGTCAATGTAGACCGCATCTACTGACTAACCCATTTCTAATGATTTTGTCCAACTTTCCATGGATGTGAGCAGGTTTGTGAGGCAGGATCGACCACTTCGAAATCCATGTTGATATGAACTTAGCAAGTGATTCTCTTCAAGATGCCTCATCAGTCCCGTTTTGATTATCTTCTCCATCATTTTGCGACAGATACTTGTGAGGCTGACTGGTCGGAAACTGTTTGATGATGTCCTCTCTCCTCCTTTATAGATGGGGGTTATGTTGGCTATCTTCCACTCGGTAGGCAGAGTCCTCGCCTCCATCGAACTTTCAAATATCTTGGAGAGCGGAGAGGCCAGCTGGTCTGTGAGTTCATTGAGAACTTTTGCGGATATAACATCTGGGCCAGGTGATTTAGTGGGCTGTAGCTGTTTCAGAGTTTTTCTTACTGTGTCCATCGGGAACGACACTGTGCTTATTTTGTTTGTAGATGTGGCAGTACTGTAGTATTCGTCCTCGACAAAAGGTGGTTCCTCGGTATACACGGACATAAAGAAATTGGATAAGAGGCTGGTCTTATCAGAGTTATCAGTTAACCTGTTTCCCTGATTGTCTTTAAGACAAGGAATGCAGTCGCGATTTCGTTTTGCCTTATTAACGTAAGCATAAAACCTTTTCGAATTTCTTGTTATGTCTTTGACTATTTCTGACTCAAAGGCTGATCTTTCTTTTCTCAGAAGATTCTGATACCGATTTCGCTGTTTCTTAAAAGCGGAAAAATGCTCTCTGACCTAATTTTTAATGATGGAATAGACATAAATCATAATACGAATGGCCTCATTTCCGGACATGCTTCCTTAAAATCACCTCCCGCCAAACGGGCCAAGAGTTTAGTAAGTTTTTTGGATGTCAATTACGAGGACGAAGCGTGTGCGACATGCTTTTAAACTTCTTCACAAAAATTTTGGAGATTGAAAAAGGATATGCAGCGGGCTGAAGATGGAGATAGAGAAGTTAAAGAAACTTCCTCACAATTTGCCTGAAAAGAAGCAGTCCCCTAACGATGGAACCCGAGGGGAGACAAATGCACATACGCAGGCACAGCTTCCGTAGCCATCACATCCCACAAGGAAGATGACGCTACGTCAACGGAGCTCGATGTAGCTGTTAAACAGCATCCAGTAAGGAAAGAGGGCAACCGGCAGGGATCCAAGAAAATAAAGAAACGAGTTTCAGAAGACACAGGTAATATATCATCCAAAAATATAAGTACAAAAATCCCAGCATCGGACAAAAATCCCTCTCGTGTTGAAGTGCCAGCATCCACGAGTAACTCCACCTCTGTAAACTCCCACCCTAGCGAGGGCGGGCAAATTAAGACCTCATCCATAAATCGTAAACGAAATATCGTAAAAAGGGGGATCACAGAATCCACGTCCTGCATTTCGAAGGAACGAGTTACACACGATCTTAATCTTCTTCATGAACATGGTAGTGCTGCCCTGAAGAAAGGGGAAATTTACACCGTGCCAGCATCCACGAGTAACGCCACCTCTGTGAACTCCCAACCTAGCGTGGGCGGGCAAATTAGGACTTCGCCCATAAATCGTAAACGAAATATTGTAATACGGGGTGTCCCAGAATCCACGTCCTGCATTCCGAAGGAACGAGTGACACACGATCTAAATCTTCTTCATGAATATGCTAGTGCAGTCCTGAAGAAAGGGGAAATTTACACCGTGCAAAAAGCTTTCCGACTAGGCAAAGCAGACCCCAGCCGCGACATGAGAATATCCCCAAGGCCTCTAAAAATTATTTAAGAAAATGAAACCCAGGCAGCACTTCTGTTAGAAGGAAGAAGGAACTTACGGGGATCGCACAAACAAGTGTTTTTTCAGCCGGATTACGAGCCGAGGGAACGGCTGAAAATGAGGGAACTTCGGAAAGAATTGATGGAGAGAATTGGCAGAGGAGAGAAACGGCTGAAAATCAAAGACGGTCAAATAGTCCACATAAATGGGTCATTCCTGTGGCTAAAACCTGTAACAATGAAGGCTGGGTCTCCCCGACGAATCGGTCATTGAAAGTCATCTCCGCAAATGTACAAAGCCTGTTCAACAAGCTGGACGACCTAAGAAACGTTGTTGACGAAATAAAACCAGACGTTATGGCTTTCAATGAAACGTGGCTTACTGCAAAAATAACTGATTCCGAAATATCCCTCAGAGGATATCAGCACTTCAGGAGAGATAGACCAAGTCGAGGAGGAGGAGTCATAGTTTATGTCACTCGCAAGCTGACCGCAATGGCTGACATACATATTCCATTACGCGATGTGGAAGTCTTAAGCATTACTATATCTGCTAAGTATTCTAGACCACTGACGATATCGGTTGTGTACCGTTCGCCTTATCAGACTTCTGATCAGGATCTCATTCTCATAACGGAAATCTACAAAGCCAGCGAGAAGAAAGCTGTACTCATTGTTGGGGATTTTAACGCTCCTGATATTTACTGGAAAACATGGACTGCGCCGGGAATGCCAGATAACTTCAACCACAAACTACTACAATGGGCAACAGACAAACTTCTCTCTCAGTACGTCACCTTTGGAACACGGACGAGAGAAGGACAACAATCAAACTGTCTTGACCTGATTTTTACCCGAGATGAGGAAAATTTGCTAGACCTACAGGACCGACCGCCATTAGGTTCAAGTGATCACATTACGCTGTGCTTCGAGTACTCACTGTTTTCCAAACCAAATTTACCCGATACTTGGGTAAGAAACATTTGGAAGGGGACTACTCACTTATGAGAAGACAACTGTCAGAGATATCCTGGGAAACAGAACTACATGGTGAAACCAATAAAGATTGGACGACATTGAGTTCGTTATTGAAAAAGGATTGTTTACCCTCAACTGTCCTCTCAGGAAAAAAGACAACCACAAACCGCCCAAAGTGGATAAACTCAAACTTGCAGGCCTCTTTCAAAAAAAGAGAAATCGCTTCTGGAGGCGTTACAGACAAACCGGCTCCGATGCTCACTTACGGGAATATAAGCAACAACGCAACGTTTGTAAAATGTGAGGCTACTAAGCTGCGGAGGAATTTTGAACTAAACATACTGCAACAAAATCGTTGGAACACCCCAAAAATGCTATATGGCTACATACGGAGTACAAAGAGAATTCAGGAAATGATACCTGCCCTTAGGTCTGCAGACGGAAAACTGGAGACCGATGACAGGGTTAAAGCATCCCTTCTTTCCAAATTCTTCCAGACCGTCTTCACTTGAGAGCCTTAAAATTTTGCTGCTATTCAAACAGTTTGTCAACCAATGTGTACCCCCCCTTTCCCTTACTCCTCCATCTCCTCCTCATCCACAACAGAGGACCTAGACATAGACTTTTCACCGACCGTAGTTAAAACCGAATTACTCCGTATAAAACCAGCCAAGTCGCCTGGGCTGGATAGAATTCCTGCATTAGACCTAAGAGAACTGGCTAACGAACTGTGTATACCACTGTCCATCATATTCCAAAAGTCTTTTGAAGAAAGCAAACTCCCGGAAGAATGGAAGTGCGCATTCATCGCCCTGATCTATAAAGGAGGTTCACGACTCGACTGTGAAAAATTACCGCCCTGTCAGTTTAACTTGCAAAGCGTGCAAAAATAATGGAGCGTATTATCAAGAGGCATTTAATGCGCTATCTGGAAAAACAACCAAATCCTATGCGATGCCCAACACGGCTTCCGTCCAGGACGTTCCTGTCTCACGTGTGCCCTTCAGTCGCACGAGAAATGGACAAAGGCCACAGATAAGGGTCATGCAGTAGATGTTGTATTTTTTGACTTCAAAAAGGCTTTTGATAGTGTACCACACGGGCTTCTTTTACAGAAGATTTGGAACGTAGGAATTCAAGGAAAACTTTTCAATTGGATCAAGAGTTTCTTGTCATTCAGAGTACAGAGAGTTGTTGTTGGAAACTCTAGCTCAGAATGGGCAAAAGTAGAAAGTGGTGTTCCACAGGGTTCTGTTTTGGGCCCCCTACTCTTCCTAATCTACGTGAACGACTGTCTCAAGGACCTAGATTGTGAAGCTGTCATGTTTGCAGATGACATTAAAATATGGACTGAAGTCAGCTGCGCTGATGACGCAAAAGGGTTACAATCGAATATCGACAAACTAAGTGCCTGGTCGGCTAAGTGGCTTCTTAAGTTTAATGTATCCAAGTGCGTGATCCTACATCTAAGCGCTGGTCGAAAAAGTATCTCTGAGACACCAGTACTTTTATAAATGGCACTGCATTAAAAAGAGGTCGAAACATACAAAGATCTGGGCATGTGGACAACTTCTAATTTGATGCCCTCAGAACACTGTAAGAAAGCAGTCCAGAAGGCAACATGTACACTACATTGGATCAGACGTGCGTTTAAAATGTTCCCCCCCTGATTTCTTCGGAAAAGTCTATGGCGCCTTTGTGAGACCACATTTAGATTACGGAGTACCAGCTTGGATACCGTGGATGAAGAAAGATGTTGACCTCCTCGAACAGGTGCAACGGAGAGCAACGAAGATGGTTGACGGTCTTAAGACTTTACCGTACCAAGACAGATTAAAAAAGCTTGACTTATTTCCTCTTTCCTACAGGCACTTACGGTGTAGCCTGCTCTGGACATTCCGGATTATCAGGGGCCATGATTCCACCCTGAGATCGGAGGATTTCTTCGACTTTGCCTGCAAAACTCATCTGCGTGGTCATCCTTACAAGGTTAATAGCGAACGCACGCGATTGAACCTCAGAAAGTTTTGTTTCAGCCAACGAGTGGTTCGATCTTGGAACTCGTTACAAAGCGAGATGGTTACCTCTGAAAGCATTATTGATTTTAAAAGAAGGCTTGATTGCATTATTTTTGACAAAAAGACGACTGTCACAGCATGATTTCTTAAAACCAGCCTTTTAAAATCTTTCAGGCTCCACTTTTCTTCCACAATGTTTCGCCTTTGGCTGTGAAAACGCATTTGAAGCTATCTTATGCTTTGACTCAAACATTTTAAAATGTACAACATTTTATATTGACTGTACACATGCTCTTCAGATGGCCAACTTTTTTGAATTGGCAAACATGACAAGTCTCCGAGGTCACCAATACAAACTGAAAAGAAATCACGCCAAACTTGAAGTGCGGGCCAACTTCTTTTCCCAACGGGTGATTGACGAATGGAACAAACTGCCAGCCTCAGTTGTTCAGGCTGAAAGCGTTGAAATGTTTAAAAAGAAGACTTGATGCATTTTTACTTGATGAACATATAATTAGTCGACAGCAATGATTGATATACTAAAACGACTATCGCCATGTAACATTTGCTTGTTTTGCTAGCGTCTATCTGTAAATAGGGTTTTCAAAAGGCTCTGCCTATCTCCCTTATATATACTGAATTATACTGAATTATAATGATTTCTTAACATTAATAGGGTCATCAAGGGCAATGCCTGTAACCCTTCAAAATATACATATAATATCATATTTTATTTTATTTATTTATTGCCAGTTTACAGGCAAGGTCAAAAAAATATACAGTAGAGGGTCAAGCTGACAGTGAAAAAAACTCCTGATCGTTATTTCAGGTGTTTTCAGGAGAAAAAACTACAGCTTAGTGAGTAATTAAAGTTCTGGACAGGGACGCGTAAACACAGGTGCCCGGTAAAGAACCTCTCCATTCAGTGTTACGGATCCGATATTCTGCACCAGCAGGTATTTCGGCGAGCGGCTGTTCGCTGTCGACTGAGAAATAAGCCGATTGAGGTCTGCAGCGCCAGTAATTTTTCCCCTCAGCATGAAGACCGGCACAGGATTCAGAGTCCATGAACGCCATCAGAACCGAAGAGAGCTTCAACAGAGTCAGCACCCAAAAAGTTTTTGGAAGGTGTCCTGAATGTAGAAAAACTAGTGACAGTTCGCGTAAACAAGGGATAGCTTTGCTGAATTTTGATACTTCTAGGTAGCTTATTCCAGATTGCTATAGCGTTTACCGAAAAAAACTGTCGGTATCTAACTGTGCGTGCCAAAGGAAGAAATAAAAATACATCTCGATGACCGGTGCGCCGAGAGTGGTCGAGGTGCCTCAGAGATATAAGGGGGTTAAATGTACGACTGTTTAGTAGTTTAAACAGTAAAAATAGTCCCTTCTGTAATCTGCGAAGCCACAGCGGGTCAAGGCTTGTAAGCTCACAGCGTTGGTGATAGGACAGGTTTCGGTGATCTAGAGTATGATATGCCCAGATCCTTTATAAGTCGGGGCACGTTTAGATCGTGACCGTCTATGCTTAGGTGGGGCTGATGGTTGTCGCCAATAACCATCACGGAGCACGTTTGCCAAGAAAGTGAGAGGCGCCATGTGCGCCACCACTGAGCAAAGGCCTGAAGATCCGTTTTTAAGAGCTCAAGCACGATGTTGCGATCAACTGGTTTATATCGATAGGCAACTTTAAAATCGTCAGCGTACATAAAGGGTCTACCATACTGAAAACAATCAGGAACATCGTTGACAAAGAGGCAAAATAGAAGCGGGCCGAGCATTTTGCCCTGAATAACTCCGCTCCTCACATGCGTGGGGTTGGAGATAACATCAGAAATTTTAACCCGTTGTGCGCGAGCATTCAATTAGGAAAATATTAAGTTCAGAAGCTTGTTACCTATGCCGAAAGAGGCAAGTTTCAGCAGTAGGAGATCATGGTCAACACGATCAAAAGCCTTAGTGAAATCGAAGTAAACGGTGTAAATTGCAAAACCGCTGTCTCTAGATTGTAGCACATGATCAAAGAAAGAGAGCTGGCAAGTATCACAAGACCTTTTTTCGAGACAACTATGCTGAGCCGCATTAAGTAGGTTATTTTCTCTTAGTTGACACATCATCTTTTATTTGATCAAGGACTCGAAGATCTTCGAGACTGCTGGTAGTGTATTTATTGGTCTAAAGTCGTCAAATGACGTAGGTCGGCCGTGTTTCGGAATAGGCAGTATGTGCGATTCCTTCCATAAAGTAGGGAAAGTTTCACTTTCAAGAGCAAGATTAAATATCTTATACAGAAGGGATGGAAATATATCGTTTGCATCCGCCTTTAGAATGCTAACCGGGACGCCATCTGGTCCTGGACTGTAAGATTGACGAAAACGCCGAATGGCTACGGTCACGTCCCAGAGGGTAAAAGTTATGGTTTCGAGGACGTTACCGGTCCAAACCCGGATTTTAGGAAAGGGCGCGACGGTATGTTCACTAAACGTTCTAGACAAGAAAGCATTGAAGCTATCAGCAGTCAACTTAGCGTCAGCTATTGGGTTTCCTAAAGCATCTCGAAGTACGGGGTGCTGCGTTTTTCTCTGCGCTTTTTACTGTGCGCGAAAAGAGCTTCGCAAAATTTAACGAAGGGTTTTCGGCAAAGGTAACCTCATCGGCTTGTCGTTTTTCGTCAGACAGCCTCTTAGCCTCTTCGAAGATTTTCTGGATCACGGGCAGGACGGAGGTGTCGTTTTGTAGATGAAAACGACGGGAGAGTCTACGCAGTCTACGGCGGAATGATAAAGGGAGGTAGACTTCATCCTTGACATTAATTATTTTCTTACGGGGAACAAAACGAGAAATGAGTGGATCTAGAACTTTTTAAAAAGTATCAGTACAAACATTTACATCCGAACATACAAAGAAGTTAGTCCAGTCGTGGCAATTTAGGTGTGTTAGCAATTCCCTCATCTTTGCTGATCTGAAATCACGAAAAAGCTATATTTTTTGGAAAACGTTTCAGCAGCCTCTAGTTCTTGTGTAGAAAGAACTATAGTATGATCAGAATTCCCAAGTGGATCTAAAGGTGACACTGACGATGGCTGACAACCTCTACAAAAAAATAAGATCAAGTATGTTTGATCCTCGGGTGGGAAAATCAACTACCTGGTCCCACATGCCTATATCTATGGCCTCAAGTAGGTCTTCGAACTTTGCAGGACCGGAAGTTGGAAACCAGTGAACTTCAGGAAGATTGAAGTCACCTGCAATCAAGCAGTACTTCAGATTTAAGTCCGCTGCAGCGTGAAATGCCAGCGAGATACAAAGATCGTAATCCTCGCTGGCATTGGGTGGGCGATAGACACTACCAACGAGTAAAGAGTAGTTATCTTTTAGATCTACTCGGAGCCAACAGCTCTCCTCTACCGCGGTAAATTGGCAAAAGTCCAATGGAAAAAATGTAAGTGGTTGCCTAACATAGATACAGCTTCCTCCGCCACGGCCCTCGTGTCGATCCTTCCGAATGTAAGCGTAGCCTAGAATAGAGAGTTCGGAGTCGGATACACAGGGTGTTGCCCATGTCTCTGTAACTATTACAATGTCCGGGCGGTGGATGAAAACCAGTCTGGAGCAAAGGCATCTTATTAAGCAGAGATCTGGCATTGAGGACGATTAGTTTAAGCAAGCACGTTTTTGGTTTCTGAAACGGGACAGTTAGGCTGTCAGGGTGACTGCCTTCGGCCAGAGAAATGCTCTTTTCACTTGAACTATCTGTCGCTCCCTTATTTTAAGATTTGCCTCACCATTGGTCTTTCGTGTTTCCAGTTCTATTATTAGCTGTCGCATTTTCATTCGCTCTTTCAGCCCATATTCCGGTTGAAAAAAACACTTCAGAATGCGGACCCCGCAGGGTTGATTTTCTCTGTAGCAGGAGCTGTGCCTGCGCTTCGTTTTTCAAGAGGATTTTAAGAGGATTGGATCGAGGAATTGAGTCGGGTGTAGACAGAGGCTTCCCTATTGTATATGCTTTGAGAATATGAATGGACTCGCCGTCTGTCAGCAGCGTTTTTGCATACAATTGAAGGAGTTCCAAGTCATGTTTAACTCGCTCCTTTGGAATAATTGAAGCTGACTCCGGGACACTTTTAATGACTTCATTCTGTTTTTGACTCAATCTAGGGCCCTTTTGTAACTCAGATCTTTCAGCTGAGTGAGTACTGGTAACCAGCTCACTTTGCCTGATAGGTCCAGATGAGCCGGATGTTGGGCAGGCTGGAGTCAAATCTCTTCACGACTTGTTCTTCGTAGACTTTTTTTTCTTTTGCTTTACAAACTCGCCAAACTCTTCATTATCGCATGTTGGTGTAACGTCTACCATCTGGCATATGTTCTCCACAGTCTTCTTTTTTTCTTGAGATTCCTTTTTATTTCCGATGTCACCCACTCGGGTCGGGAGACGCACGATCACCTTTTAAGTGGGCATAATTTCTCAACCAACTGTTGAATCAATTAACTAATGAAGAACCAGGCAGCATTTGGGTCAGGTACATGTGCAGGGCTCCATTCTATCCCATTCAGTAATTCTTTCATTTTGGGATAATACCCTTTCCATACATTTCTCTCCCTAACTGCACGACGTTTGGGTACAGAAATGACTGTACTCCCAAGCAAGAACACAGTGATCACTTCGTCCAAGCGGCACGTAAGAACTTAATGCAAGGATGCAATTGTCGTCTCTTCTAATGATTAGATCCAAACAGCTTGACTGCTGCCCATTTCGGAACTGCATCTGCATTGTGACATGTTGGGTAAGAAACTCGTCATTTACCAACTGAAGTAATTTATGTTCTAATGAATTTTCCGATCGCGAGCAGTACATTGACACCCAATCGATACCGGGAGCGTTGAAATCTCAAAGTATTAATAAGTGTTTGCTACGGCAGATTTGCTTTACCTCTGGGATGAGTGCTTCTTCTGTGTCCGTTCGCTGTCCTGAGGGTCGATATACCACGGCAATATGGAGGTCTGGTTGGTTTGGGACTTTCCGTTTAAAACAACGTATTTCGCAAGACGAGATCCTATTTGGCGAGGGCCCATCCGGAATGAAGTCAATGCCTTCTCGTATGAACATTGCGATTCCACCACCCCTACGTCCGTTTCTATCCATGCGGATAAGCTGAAAACCGTCTATTCGGACTTCTGTGTCTGCGATTTGTTCATTTAACCATGTTTCAGTTAGAGCTATGAAGTCAGGTTGTAAATGGTCCACGACCAGTTTGATTTCATCCATTTTGTTCAATAGACTCTGCACATTTGTGTACATAATTTAAATCTTGTTTTCTTCTCTCGATTTCTGAAGATTTTTAGTTCTTTCTTCCACATGGCGATTTTTGCTGGATATTTCACCCAGTCTCCTGTCTGGGTTCAAATCTATAGGCATTTGGTAGGGCTTTTGACCGGCGTGGTTGCCGTCAATTTCACCGGATGTTCCCATAAAAACGAGCGCACCGTTTTGACTATTTTGTTGTCTACAATTTTCAAGTTTTGTTCCCCCTCGTATTGACGTCTTTTCAATTCTGCTACCAGTGTCATATTTTCATCCGATCGGTGGGAGAGTAATCCGGCTGAAAAACAAACTCCACGATGATTCTTTTGCAGTCGGGACTTTCGAGAGAGCAATAGATCTACCTGCTGTTTGCTCCCCAAGACGACTTTTAATGGTGTTGGTCGAACCTCGTGCGTTTCATTTGTAACGAGAGGCCCCAATCGAAAGATCTTTTTGATGTCGACTGTCACACCAGATCCTGTTTTACCCTTTCTTTTGGCGTTTCCCCAGTAGCCTCTGAGACTCCCTGAACTACCAGACAAAATGATCTGTCAGGGAAAAAACTCGTTTCTGCATCCTGCTTTCTTTTAGTGATGGAAGGTTGAATCATGCCCTTTGTTACAGTCTTTAATACTGCGTTCAAATTAGTCTTCATTGGTAAGCCTGTTGGTTGATTTTCAGACATCCCTTTTGGACCTTTCAAACAGCGCGAGTTCTTCTGACAATGCGTTTGCTCGAATAGCACCCGGAAAACCTGAATTTTGGTTTGTGGCATCCAGGTTTGTCGATAAGTCGCAGGCCACTTTTCCGCCATTACTTTGCTGGCCACCATACCCTGCTTCATTGTAGTTCGATGGACATGTAAAGAGGATGCTGCCGTCGCTCGTCCGTGGCATTAAAGATACCTTACAATTGCTGTTTTTCAACTTTTCAGAGACCGTCGATCGCTGATTTACTTTTGTGCAGTCGGATTCTATGTGCACCAGATTTCCCGAACCTGGGGAAACGCAAGACATAATTTCCTCCTCGCTTATTTTCTTTCTAGTCATCTGTATTTTAACTGACTCAGAGGTTTGCTCTAATGACTTCGTTCTTTTTCTCTTTTCGTTTTGCTTAATGTTGTGCCTATTGACCTCTACCGTTTCCTTTCGATGATTATGGTCTAGCTTGCTGACGTTTTTCAGCTCATTTGCATCGTGTTTCGGCGAGTTAATTTTGTTATGTTTGATGAGGACTGGTATTATTTCCGATAAGAGATCGAGGTCTCCTTCTTATCTCAAAACTCTGGTTGTGAGTCCTCGGCATCCATCACAGTGTGCCAGCCCTTCACTGTTTAGCTTAGTTTTGGTAATGTTCAGTAGTGCACTGCTTTCTTCAATATTGCTGCTTTGTGGTTCTTCTCGGTCTGCTGAGAGTGACTTGAGTATTTCTGGTAAGTTTTTGTCACATGAAATCGAAAACGGTTTAAAAAGATAGGAGAGATCATTATTTTTGTAGGATATACTATTTTTTTTGTCTGCTGGCTTCCCGGGCGTGGCCGAGCGGTTAAGAGCATCGGTAGCTAATCGAGAGGTTGGTGTTTCGAGTCCTGGCCGAAGCGGTGAATAATTTTCTCGCGTGGTCGGGTCGTGAACATTTGCGTTTCCCATGCCAGCAAGATCTCTACGAGGATGCACTAAGTTTTAACGAGCAGCTTAAATTATCAAGCGAATAGTTTACTGAGCACAAAAAAGAAGTGCTTTTCCGAACCGAATTCACTATGGAATGTTAATACGAAGCAAAGAATGATGCAGCCTTTGAAGTGAGTTTGCCAGTGGTTCTCCGTTCCTTTCTGATGTAGACACCTTTCCTGGCGAGAGACTGTTTTCTGAAGCCCGTATGAGGCAGGATCCAAATGAAGCTGAGTTAGCTTATTTTGCACGATTCCGATATCAATTTTCGTGTGCCTGAATATCACAATGTCTATAAACAATTATAGGCTGATCCTGATAATCAGACAATATGTGATCCAATGACAACTTATTTCGTTGAGTCCTGAGTTTGGGAACAGATTATTGGCCAAAAATCAAAAGCTTGGAGACGAGCGAATTTCAAACGGAAGTCCAACGACGCCGCAATAGAAACAATATGAGCAATAAATGCGCCTATTCGTTCACAACCACTTTTAAACAACAATAAATGATAGGAAGAATATTAAGGAACGACTCAGCCGTTTGTAGAGGTCAAAGGTCCTGCACAACTTCAGATCTTCAAGGGGTTTTGCACTTTTGGTTCACTGAGCGGTTGTCAGTATTTATTGGTGTAGAGGCTGTTTTAGCAAGTTGACGAAGGTGATAAACAAATTCCAATTTTATGTCGTTTTGTGAGGTAATTCGGCACAAGATAAATTCCCGAAAATGCCAAAGAGCAATTACGTTCGTGCAGTGGAAGTTTTAATGTCAGAATCAGAACAAGCGAAGTGTTAACGATTTTCAAACTGTCCAAGCCGGAGAACAAAAGATATGTGGTTCCTTTGCACACAATGACCTTGTTATCAGGCCTTTTGACTGCTTGAAAGGAGGAGAAGGATTAACATAATATAGGTCTATGCCATCTTTTTCTGTTCGTAGACAATTTTGTTTGCCGAATTTTCGTGAGAATCTGGCGCAGTGGTTAGGTGCGTCACCACATGTATCCGCGAGGAGGATTCGACTCCCGCCCACGCCGCCAATTTATTTTCTCCACGCAGATGAATTCTGAACGCCTGTGTTTTCCATACCCCTAAGGATTGTATGCGAATGTATTTAATTTATAACTCTTCTTAAATAAGTGGGCTAGGGTGCAATAGTATTCTGCAGTCAGACTTCTAATAAGCATGCAACAAATCAGCCTTTGTTGTGACTTCTCCTTCCCAGATTGAAAGTAGATTAAAGCAGCACACCACTGGCGTGAATTTTAGAAGCAGATGAACGTTGAAGCTTGTTATTCGCGTAGGGATAACGTCCTGGAAGTGGAATAATCGTCAGTGAAGGAATATTTGGATAGCCGCAGAATCGTTAAGTCCAAGTAAATAACTCCCAAATTTTAGAGACTGGAAAATCCACTCAAGAGTTATTCCAAACCAACTTGTCTTCTGCACTAAGTTAGAGACTTAAACTTCGTTAAGTCAAAGGAGCTGAAATTCGAAAGCAGTTTCAAACTTTTCGTTGGTTTCGACTGGCCAGAAACACAGGAAAATGACTGTTTGACGTGACGCAAACTTTGAAAATTTTACTTGTTCACTTAATTTTAATTGAGTTTAGGAGCATATATCTGTATGCCGTTGAACTTCATATTTTTCCCAAGCAACGGAAGTATATTGAAAACTGAGAACGGTGGACAACAATTAATTATAAACCACCTATCCACAATGTTCATACCGAAAACCTATTTCAAGTTTATCAGCACTGGCATATAAATGAGTTCATTTCAGCTCAGTACCTTTCAGAAATATAGGCTAACACCTTTGAACTAACTATTCGCCACATAAAATCTTAAGAATTAAAAATAACGTAAAGAAATTATAGTCATATGAATGCAGAGAGATTCACATGGTGCATTGGCTTTATGAGGTTAGATAGTCATATAATTCAAGAAGAAGAAGGTTGTTCGTTCACTGGAATCTTGGCTTTATTCGTCTGAGCTTTCGAACTGCTAATGGAGTCCATTGTCAGACATAAAACAGCAACATAACATAATAAAATTTAAAGGAGGAGCAGGGACAAATCAGACGCCAGTGGCACCAGTCCGGAGGTAACTACGCTGGGCCCTGTATGCCAGAACCAGATCGATAAACCGATCTACTGAGTTCTTATTGGAAGCCCGGGCTTCAATCTGTTCTTGGCTTGCCTTGCATCTGGCGTGGGCGATTACCTTTGTGGCTGTGAAGTTAAACTCGTGACCCGTTTCGTAGGTGTGCGCAGCCACCTGCGATTAAGAAGTTCAAGGTCGAAGGCGGTTTGTTCAAATTTGAAGATAAGTGAATTCTCGAATTTTCAACTGATTTCTACGTTTCCTGTAGAAAATATTAGCTAATTATTGACAATTAATTGTATTTCTACCTCATCATCAGCTGCACACACCTGCAGTTATTGCAATTGCAAAAGGGAGAAATATAGAGTTTTTAAACTTTTTCACCCTACATAGCCTCATTAAAGTTCTCGCAGATTTACGTCAAAACGACGGAATCTAAAGGCTAATTCTAGAAATAAAGTTAAAAATTTTTTAGTTTACCTTATTTCCAGCGAAGAATAATTTGTAGTAACTGGTATACCAGTTGATATAATTTTTCATCCTGCATACCCTAATAGCATGCATATATAGCACTAATATACGTAGATCACGACATTCCGAGATAGGACATAACCTCTGCTCATTGGTTAATCTATATTAAGACTCCATCCTGTGATTGGTTGGCATGATAGTGTGTCTAGAGTAGGCGCGGTAAGCGGCCATCACACTTTTATTTCTCGTGGCTTGCGTACGCACGTGGTTCACCGAAATTCTGCCTGCTCTTCTGTCGAACCCTATTTATCATTTTACATTGCTTAACTGTTTCTTTATATCAAT